>JAKUCV010005627.1:5122-29303 GCA_028386065.3 Turnera subulata | reverse complement strand
AATTTAGGGAAGTCTCTCTTGTAAGCCTACTATTTTTATAGTGGAAGTTTTTCCGGTGGGATCGGGATTGTGGACGTAGCCCGGTGTTTGGGTGAACCACGTTAAATACTGTGTGTCATTTATCTCTTTTTGTCCTCCACTTGTTTATTTCCTTGTGAGGTGATATTATTTCCGCAAGATAGTGCCACCGGGCCCGACACCCACAAGCAACAATCACTTGCTTGGTTCCATCCTTCAAACTTCTTGTCGCAGTACTCATCAATGGTGAAGCTGTCCTTGAATTGGAGCAACGCAGATTTCTCGTGGTCATGGCAATGTGGATGATTTGTGGGAAAGAAGGAAGAAGTAGTTGGAGGTGAGTAAAACAAGAAGTTTGTGAATAAGAAGATAAAGAAGAAGAAGGATGTGTATGCCATGTTGTAGTTTGGTTGTTGTATATACTGGATGCAAAAATATTAGGAGGATTGACAAGAATTTATAGGCAGCTCCTCAATTTCACTTACTTACACGTACAGGTGACTGAGATTTTAAGTTTTGGGTTTGCTGTCGTGTTTTCAGGATTTCCATTTCTTTAATTTACTAGCACTACTCTTGCCACTTCAAGTCGCCCCAATGATGGTGAAAGTCAAGCCATCTTCAATTGTATGCATACCGAAATAATTATTAATCAATCAAAGACAAGTCATCGCCTGACGTATATATCACGGGGAATATGGAAAATGTTGTACTGTAATTGCCAATATATACCACCAATTAGCTTTATTTCAGAATTAAACTTCATTGATCTTTAATCTGCCTGCCTGGTCGTGGATGATTCCGTGGAAAATTAAGAAGGCAGAAATGGGAGATGGGTAACACAACAAGAAGCTTATCTATTTATGCATGGACCATTCATTATTCCATCTCAAAAAAAAACATATGGAAGAAAGGTCTCACTCCTCTGTAACTTATAAGGAACGAATGCTGCTCAAGTCAGTCACCCACGGATGGTGATAGCTAGTCAACCCAGACGCCCACACCACTTATTATTTCCATCAATTAATTAGCATTACTTTTTCCACATATCATTTCGTGTGGGATTAATTACAATCAACTCAAAGTCACCCATATTGATCATCGTGACATCGATATGCAGCCCACTCAGCGCAAGCTGGACACCAATTGATAAGGCTGCACTGCAGGAAGGCTTCTTTGGAGGGTGAGTAATCCATTTCAATGACAGTTTCTGTCTTTAACAGTGATAGGGGATAACAGTCCTATCCTGTTTAGATTACTCTTAGTATAGCTGTATCTCTGTTGTATGGTCTTAATTATCTCATATAGAATTGTATCTTATCATGTAAACTACCCACACACTATTAATATAGCATATGGTGATCATTCCTGGTTGTACGTACTTTGGCTTTTCTTTCTTTTTCTTTTCTTTTCTTTTTTTGTTTCACTGGTTGTGTTCCTATCAAGAGGATTGACAAGCATTTATTTATAGGCAGGGAATCAATTACACAGGTGAGAGATATAATTTTTGGTTTACATTTGTTTTCAGTATTAATTTCCATTTTCCTTTTCTTACTACTAACACTTTTCAATCTTCTCAACATTTTATTTCGAGAATATTATCATTTCGCAATTTAGCAGTACTTTTTCCACATATATATCATTTCGCATGGAATTAATTACTATGAATTTGCCAACGGACATGACTAAGAGATGCAATATATACGTCAAGCATTCTTTCTTGGATACTCAGATGAAAAACCAGGTTTAAAGCGTAGGAGAAGGTAATGGCTGTTGATTTGTTCAAGGGGAATTTGGTTTGGATGGGATATGTGAATGGTAACCGCTTGTGTTGTGTCCTTCTTTTGGTCTACAGTTAAGAGGAAATATGATCTGCAGTTGGTTCCTCTTCCATATGCTACCCTCGTTTCCAGTTGAACTTAGATGGTAAGCCTAAGTAGATCAACAGAGTAAAAATTACTGCAACTATCATTCTACCTTCTCCTCCCGCCTTTATGGCAGCAATGGTATACCCAGTTGAACTTAGATGGTAAGCCTAAGTAGATCAACAGAGTAAAGATTACTGCAACTATCATTCTACCTTCTCCTCCCGCCTTTATGGCGGCAATGGTATACATTATTGATACTCCAACGTTCAAACTTCAATAAAAGCCATAAATTTTGTGAGTTTAGAACTGAAAAATGAGTCCTTATGTTAAGCTATATGCTTAATTACAATTGGAATTCTTTCCATGGAGAAGTGTGAGCGGAATCACTTGTAACATGTCACAATTGGACCGGTAAGGCTATATGCTTTTATTACACTATAATCCATAACATATATGACTGACTATTCAAAAAGATTACCTGTACCATATATTCGCAAATAAGATGTTAATCATCTTTCAGTACTATATAATAGAAGGAAGGTCTTCTTGCACAATGAATCTGAAGATGCAGGAGGCTAAGATAATCTTCCTCTGCTTAGATCTGGACCTGTCACAGTCAACGAATGTGAACCAGACAGTTAAGCTCCATATGTAGTCACAAAAAAAGAATCTTAGGGGTGTAGCTATTTGTAAACTTATTAAGCTGATGTGCATATGTACAAAGCGAAGCAAAGTGAAATACTCTGGTATAGCCCAGGACTTGTATTTAAATCAGCAAGAATAAAGATTTCTGAGTTAAATATGAGAAAGAACTATACCTAGTTACACACGAATGTATGGCAGAGTAAAGCTTACATGTCATTTTAAATATAATTTGATCTCTATTGAACTATTTAAATTATAGCTTGGTTTTGTTTTTGTGATTAAAAGGATGAAATAACTTAGATTTGCTATGAGAATGTGTGCTGTGGTAAAGGAAAGAGTTATGGAGACATTACCTGTAGAAATTTTAATGTGTTGACCTTATGTGTCTCCTTCTCTTTAGGAGTTGTTTCTGTCTAATTCCAAAAATATTGGAAAACCAATCATATTTCTTGGTCACCAAAACACTCCCGATCACCACTCCGAGTACTAGCCCACTTGCATACCCCATTGCCACCGGTTTCCACCCGAATGAGTATCCATCGTCACCATCATCATCTTCTTGTGCATCTGGAATACTAGCTGATGTGTTTTCTTGAGGAAAACATTGTTTTGTCAGGGGATTTCCACACAATTTTGGGTTTCCCATATAAGAATCATTGGAAAATGTGTTGAACTGTTTCCCTTGAGGTATAGCACCCGAGAGATGGTTGTTGTAAGACACATTAAAGACAGCTAGGAAAGTGAGTTGTGTCAGCTCCTGCGGAATTTTCCCGGAGAGTTTGTTTCCTAAGAGATCCAATGACTCCAATAGTGACAGATTTCCTAAGGAGGATGGGATGCTACCGGTGAGGTTGTTGTTGGAGAGGTTGAGTAAGCGGAGGCCCTCCAAGTCACCGATAAGCTGTGGAATAGGACCTTCGAAATTGTTGCCTGACAATTGAAGGACTACAAAGGTGTCTAAGGTGACATGATATTCTAGTACAATACCTTTGTTGGTTATTGATATGCTGTACACATCATCAAATTCTGACGATGAAGCCAGGGTAGCATTTGTGAATACCTTCATATAGGTCGCCAGTTGCTCAGGTTTCACCGTCTTCATTGCCTTCCATTTAAGGAAATACTGTGTTGGCAACCCACCCACAAAATTGTTCTGAGAGAGATCAATAATTTGTAGATTTGGAAACTCAGATTTTGTTCTTTCCACATCTTTGATGATTCCATGGAGGTGGTTCGATCTCAGGATGAGGATCCTTAACTCGGGAAGTGCCCTTAACCAAGAAGGGAAGACGTCACTGATTTGATTATTTCCAAAATCTAGAAACTCCAGCTCCCTGCAATTAGCCAATGTTCTTGGTAATTTCCCTTCTAATCCATTCTCACCAAGTCTTATCATCTTTAAGCTGCAGTCTCTAGAGAATGGCTGAGGAATCATGCCTCTCAAGTTATTTTTTCCAATGTTTAATAACTCCAGATATTCGCTGAAATTGGCCAAACATTGAGGAAGTGTGCCACTCAGGTCATTTTTGTCCAAAAGAAGGACATTCATTGAAGTAAACTTGCAAAATGATGGTGGTATTTCTCCATAGAAATTGTTGGAACTTAGTAGGAGGGACTCTAAAACTGGAAGTGAATCTAACCAAGAGGGCAAAACATCATTGATCTGATTATTTCTAAGGTCTAGAGCCTGTAGGTTTTTGCAATTGGCCAATGATCTTGGTAGTTTACCTTCCAATCGGTTTCCATTTAATAGCAAGATCCCTAAATTGCAAACTTGTGAGGATGAACCCGGAACCTTACCACTGACGTTGTTCTTGCTAATATCCAAATACAACAAGTTAGCACTAAGGTTGCCCAAACATGAAGGAAGCCTGCCACTTAAATGATTGCTTCCCAAACGAAGCTCTTCAAGTGTAGTTAGATTGCAAATTGATGATGGTATTTGCCCATGAATAGCATTGTTCTCTAAATTTAAATACTCCAACTTATCTCGCTCGCCTAGAAACTCTGGAAACTTGGGAAAAGTGGCATTTAAAGTGGTTTTGGCATTCAAAGACAACAAGTTCCCCGATAGATCCAAATGGTATAATTTCTTCAATTCAAAAAACATATCTAACTCCACTGGCCCATTCAACACATTAGAATTAAGATCAAGAACTTCAAGATTCTTAAGTTCAGACAAAGATCTTGGAACCATTCCTTGCAATTCATTATATGAGACATCAAATTCAGCTAATTGGGTAAGGTCCCAAGCCATGCGGGCAGTGGACCTGTCAATTGGTTGAATCTAAGGCTCAAAACAGAAAGGTTTGTCAGATTCGCCAAGGAAGAAGGGATTTCATCACTTAAATTTGAGTTTCTAAGAGACAAATAAGTGAGTTTGGCTAGATGACCCACCCATGATAAGGAAGAAGTATCCTGAACACCGAAAGAATTATCTCCTAGGTCAAGGTAAACAAGTTGCATAAGATTTTGGAGAGAAGATGGAATGTGTCCCGAAAGATTACAATTAAAAGCTGACAATTTTCTAAGTGGAGAGCTAGAATGAAATTCTGGCAAGTGACCTGTGAGATAGTAGTTGCTGTCCAGAAGGAGAACCTCTAGTTTAGGAAGTTGGAAAATTCGTGCTGGGAATTCACCCTGTAGATTAGAATCCACCAAGCTAAGGGATACCAAGGAGGATGAATTGGCCAAGATATCATCAAGATGGAGGACTTGCAACTTTCTGATTAGAGTTTTGAAATCGGCATTTCTGAGCTCCAAAAAATTACGGGACAAATCGAGAGAATACAATTTGGACAAGTTGGAGATGCTTGAAGGGATTGGGCCGTAGACCACAGAATCGGAGAGGTTGAGATGGGTTAGATTTTGAAAATGGCCCAAGGCCGATGGGATTGAAGAAAAATTAAAATGATTGTATGCCAAGTTTAAGCTACGAAGGTGAAGTAGTTGGAAGAGGGAGCTAGATGAGTTAATGGAACCAGACAAGCAACTACCACTGAGATCAAGGCTTATTACATGACCTGTTATGTCATCACACTCAACCCCATCCCACAAGCAACAATCACTTGCTGCTTCTCCTCCATCAACCTTCCATCCTTCAGACTTCGGGTCGCAATCAACCCTCCTATCATCAATGATAATAAAGCTGTCCTTGAATTGGAGCAAGGCAGATTTCTCGTGGTCATGACATATTGGTGGATGATTTGTGGAAAACAAGGCAAAAGTAGTCGGAGATGAGTAAAACAAGAAGTGTGTCAATAAGAAGACAAAGAAGAAGAAGGATGTGTGTGCCGCCATGTTGTAGTTTGGTCGTATGTAGTACTACTGGGTGCAAAAATAGCCAGAGGATTGACAAGTATTTATAGGAAGCTGCTCAATGACACTTGCACGGGTGAGAAATTAAGCTTTGGGTTTGCAGTCGTTTGCAGTATTTGCATTATTTTCTTTACTAACACTACTCTTGCCTCTTCAAGTCACCCATGCATGGATGGTGAAAGTCAAGCCATCTTCAATTGTTTGCATACTGATATAATTAATCAAAGTCAAGTCATCTCAAAAAAAGCATATGGAAGAAAGGTCTCATTCCTCTAACTTATAAGGAACGAATGCTCAAGTCATCCATGGATGGTGATAGTCAATCCAGATGCTCACACCACCTATTTCCATCAATTTGGCACCACTTTTTTCCACAAATCACTTCGCTGGACAGAAGGTTGGATTGACACAGTGTTTGCATGGGACAGAGCAATATGTTACTGTTCCAGATAAAAATGTCTGGAACAACTGGAACATATTCCACAATTGCAGAGTAGGAAATTCGCACAGCAGAGATGGCATACGAAATGGAACAAAATGGTCTCAGGAATGAGAAACCCCCGAATATGCATAGAAGAGGAAACCGAGTGCTGCATATTAATTGAAAATCATTAGGATTCATCTTGCGGCATCACAGCTTTGAGTTCACTATTCTTTTGAAAAGGAACAAAGTCTTAGCTTGGATGACAAAAGATTAATGTCAAATAAAGTTCTCACTTGGAAGATTTAATCAAATGCATGCATATTAAGGTGCAAATAGCAGAAGCTAGAGAAAATCATGGTAAGCAAGGCTTCATTTTATAAGCATTAATTAGTCGGAAAATCTGTTACCCGCATGCCTACATGTTCACTATTAGAAACCAAAAGAATAAGCGCGACAAGAACACTGCTTCTATCAGTGTAAACACTAACCGAATTTAAAAAAACCCCATATGAAACTAGCTAGGCCTTCCTTTGTGGTGTACTAATTAATTAATGGACGATTCCGTGGAAAAGAAGGCAGAGGTGGGAGATGACTGAAACAAGAAGCGTATGTATACATGGACCATTGATTATTCCATCTCAAAAAAGCATATGGAAGAAAGGTCTCATTCCTCTAGCTAATTAAGGAACGAACGCTCAAAGTCACCCATGGATGGTGATAGTCAACCCAGATGCCCACATCACTTATTATTTCCATCAATTTTAGCACTACTTTCTCCACATATCATTTCGCGTGCGTGGAATTAATAACAATCAACTCAAAGTCACCCCCCACATTGTTCGCAAAAATTCATAAAATTATGTATCTATACATCACTTTATTTTTTTAATCAGTAGAATTAGGGCAAACCGTAAAACTTTGCTTAGACTTAAACTCTTCACAAGGACTTGTCAATGTATAAGCCAATCCCTATCACTGTAATAAAATGGTCTTTCATTGAAAAGCTAGATATAGATGCAAATAACCCAGCCTTTTTTTTCCTTTCCCATTTTTTTGTCGGCTTTTCTTTCTTCAATCAATTTTGACAGAGCTCAAGAACATCAATGTTGAACTCAAAACATTGATGCTTTGAGACACTGGAACTTCAACTTCTCTGGCAGTACACTTAGAACATCGATGTTGAACTTAGAACATCGATGTTGAAATGCTACTGGTCTTCAAACAATTCAGACAGAACTCAAGAACATCGATGTTTAACTTAGAACATCGATGTTTTGAATTACTGGAACTTCAAATAATCAGACAGTGGTTTTGAACATCGATGTTTAGACAAGAACATCGATGTTTTTCTGGGAAAATCTGAAAAATTTCCAGAATTCTGCAGAACTCGCAAAGCTGGTTTTTTTGGGTTACTGTTCCATTGGTTTTCTCTCAATTCACTCAATCTCTTAGCTTGAACACTTAGTGAACAAGTCAAGGAACACTTAATGAAGTGAAACACACTCAATTCACTCTTATTTCACTTGTTGAAACTAGATTCCAATTCTCAAATATATAGGTCATATTCCAGCTTGCTGTAGCAACTTGCAGCCCCACACCTTCAACCTATGCTACTAGTGCAGCATGGAGACCCATAATCCACTAAGCTGATCTTCTTGGTTTGCTGAGCATGAGGCCTACCAAGAATGATCAGATAACAAAGAGAATATTACAATAACAAAAAGACACACACCACTTGCACACTTGCAATTCTTCTGTAAATAAAAAAAACAAACTCTGCAGCTTGATCACACTAATGCAGCTTGATCACATAATCTAACACTACCCCTTGACCAAGCTGCTCTTCATATTCAACATGTTCTTCAACATATCAAACCTGTTCTTGGGCAAAGGCTTTGTGAACAGGTCTGCCAATTGCATTTCGGAGGAGCAAAAAAGGACTTGAACTTCTCCTTCACTTTTAGCTTCTCGAATCACATGGAATCTAATCTTGAATTGCTTTGTCCTACCATGATCAATTGGATTCTTAATCATTATAATAGTGGACTGATTGTCACAGAATAGCTCCATAGGTTCTTCTTGCTCCATCTTCAAATCTGACATGATCTTTTTGAACCAAACAACTTGATTTACAGTTGAAGCAGCAGCAAGATACTCTACTTCAGCTGTAGATTGAGCAACAATAGTTTGCTTCTTAGAACACCACGAAAATGCATTTGGACCAAACAAGAAAATATAACCAGTTGTGCTTTTCATGTCAACTACACTTCCAGCCCAATCACTGTCACTATATGCCTTCATTTTTCCATTTTTTGGATGAGCTGTAATGTAGACCAAGATCAGTAGTGCCTTTAACATACCTTAGCACTCTCTTCATGACAGTAGCATGGCTCTTTTTTGGGGCATTGAGAAACCTTGATAATAAATTTGTTGCAAATAGTAAATCAGGAGGAGTTTCTGTAACATACAGCAAGCTCCCTACACAGCTCCTGAACACCCCAATTTCAGCATCTTCTTCATCTACATTCTTTCCAAGCTTGGTGTTTTGGATCAATGGTGTTGGCACTGGATTGCAGGAGTCCATCTTGAATTTTTTCAGAATAGATTCTGCATATCTTTTCTGAGAAATCATAAATCCTTCATCACATTGCATCACCTCCATTCCAAGGAAATAGTGCATCAATCCCAAATCAGACATTTCAAACTCTTTCATCATTTCAGTTTTGAAAACTGAAATTTTGCTGTGTTTTGCTCCGGTAATTAGTATGTCATCAACATAGAGGTATACTATGATCAAATCATCACAAGAGCTGCCTTTCACATACAGAGTTGCTTCACTTTCACTTCTTTTGAATCCTTGATGAACCAAGTGACTGTCCATGTGACTATACAAAGCTCTTGGAGCCTGTTTTAGTCCATAGAGAGCTTTCTTCAACCTGTAAATATGATCTTCTTTTCCCTCCACAATGAAGCCTTTAGGTTGCTCAATGTAGACTTATTCTTCTAGAATTCCATTTAGAAATGCAGACTTTACATCTAAGTGGAATACTTTCCAATTGTTTTGAGCTGCAATGGCCAAGAGCAATCTGATCATGTCAAGGCGTGCTACTGGAGAAAATGTTTCAAGATATTCTAGGCTATATTGTTGTGCATAGCCCTTAACTACAAGCCTTGCTTTGAACTTGGAAATGGTGCCATCAGGATTCATTTTTGTGCGAAACACCCATTTGACTCCAATTATCTTCTGATTTCTAGGTCTTGCAACCAATTCCCAAGTTTCATTCTTGTTGATCATGCCAATTTCTTCCTCCATAGCCCTTAGCTCTTGATTTGCTGCCTCTTCATAACAATGTGGTTCTGTTTCTACAAAATTGCACCTCTTATATACATCAGCAAGTGATCTAACCTTCATTGGAGGTGTATCTGGATCATAATCCTCTTCATTTAAAGGATAATCTTCTTGTTCTTCAACTGCATCACCAGGACTGTTCTTCATTACCTTCTTTTCTTTCCAATTCCAATAAGCTTCTTTATCCACTTTGGCATCTCATGTTGTCACCACCTTCTCATTGTCAACCATGAACACTCTGTAGCTTTTGGATTGACTGCTATATCCCAACAATATGCCTCTTTCAGCTTTGAAGTCCAGATTCTTTCTCTTTTCTTCTAGAACATAAAGAGAACCAAATACTTTTAAATGCTTCACAGTTGGTTTCTTTCCAGACCAAGCTTTTATATGAGTCATTCCTTCAACTGATTTTGTTGAAAGCCTATTGATGAGAAACACAGTAGTGTAGGTAACTTCTGCCCAAAAGCTTTGAGGAAGTTTCTTTTCTGCTAGCATGCTCCTTGCCATCTCCATCACGGTTCTGTTCTTCCTCTCTACCACTCCATTTTGCTGAGGAGAATATGGTACTGTCAATTGATGAAGAATGCCATTTGAGTTTTAGAACTCTTCAAACATCTTTGTCATGAACTCTCCCCCTCTATCTGATCTCAACTTCTTCAAGCTACAATTGCTTTGTGTTTCTGCCATGCCTTTAAATTTCTTGAATACTTTCAGAGATGCCAACATATTCTTCAAGAAGTAAATCCATTTCATGCGTGTTAGATCATCAAAGAATAGCATGAAATAGATATTACCACTCAAAGAGGGTGTGTGCATTGGACCACAAAGGTCGGTGTGCACCAGTTCCAACTTCTCTAAGGCTCTTCCTTCTGCTGCAGCCAGAAATGACTCTCTATGCATCTTTCCCAATTGGCAGGGCTCACAAATTTCTCCAGAAACTTGTATTGGTGGCAAATCCCTGACATACTCATTTTGTGCAGCAAGTTTCAAACAATGCAAGCTAGCATGGCCATATCTTCTACGCCTCAAGCTACTTTCATCTACCTCACATTCATTTACCATCTCATTTTGCATGATCAAGTTCATAGGAAATGCTTTGTTCTTCATTTTTGTTTTGCAAAAAGGTTTTCCTCTCTCAGAGATCACACAATAATCATCTTCAAAGTTTACTGTGTATCCGTTTTTAGTCATTTTGGGTACACTTAATAGATTGTGCTTCAATCCAGGAACTAGCAAAACATCTTTAATGAATGCACTAACTCCATTATAGTTCATAGAGATAGTATCTCTTCCTTTGCATTTGAGTATGGCACCATCAACAGTATTGACTTCAACACAGATTGACTTGTCCAAGTCCAAGAACCATTTTGAATTTCCAGTCATATGACTGGTGCAGCCACTGTCAATGTACCAAACACCATTTTCTTGTTTTTCTGAACTTTCCCTTGCCATGAACATGAACTCCTCTTGAATTTCTTCGGCTAGCTTAGCTTGATGTTGAGTCTGATTTTGTTGTTGTTGTTGCACTTGTTGTTGGACTTGATTTTCTCCATTCTGTTTTGCTTTGCAAAAACGTTCAATGTGCCCAATTTTGTGACAAAAGTTGCACTTCTTGTTTCTCCAACACCTCTGCTCCAAATGGTTTGTCTTTCCACAGATTTCGCAAGGTGAAAACATTGTTTGTGAGCTTGAGGCCTCCTTCTGGTGCTTGTATGTGCTTTTCTCCGGTTTTTGTTTACCTTCAATTTTGTTTTTGACATTTTTCTACTTAACTTGGAAAGCTTGTTCGATCCCAGCTTCAACTCTTCTCACATGTCTCTGCTCATGAGCTTCTAATTTGCCAATGAGTTCAGGAACTGACATCTCAGTGATGTCTCTTGATTCTTCAATAGCTGCAACTTTTGCTTCAAATTTACCTACAACTGTGTTGAGGATCTTTTCAACTACTCTTACCTCAGGAATCACTTCTCTATATAGCCTGATTTTGTTAACAATGCCTTGAGCCTTTGAAGCATACTCCCTAATAGTTTCTGTTTCTGACATCTTCAGCATCTCAAAATCTCTTCTTAAGGATTGCATTCTGATTTGCCTTGTTTCTTTAGATCCTCTGAACTACTTCTCAAGGATCTCCCATGCTTCTTTGACTGTTGTAGCCCCAATAGTCAAAGGAAAATATCTTCTAAAACCAAAGAGAACATAAATGAAATTGCAGTATTATTTTTTTGCAATCGTTCATCGTATGTCCTCAATTGATTTACAGACATCTCTTCAATGTCTTCTTCTTCAGAAAAACCTTCTTCAATTAAAAACCACAACCCATTAGCTACAAGGAAGGACTTCATCCTTATAGCCCAATAGTTGTAGTTCTCCATCAAAAATAGGTGGTAGGGGTAAGGATGAGGTGGTTCTATTTGCTGGTTGGGTGTTCATCTTGAAGTTTGGTGTTTGGAAGGTGTTTGAGGGCTAATTTGATGTGGTTTCAATGAATTAGAACAGGCCTGAAAGAATCCGCTACCAATTGTTGGTTTTTCTTTCTTCAATCATTTTTGACAGAGCTCAAGAACATCGATGTTGAACTCAAAACATCAATGTTTTGAGACACTGAAACTTCAACTTCTCTGGTAGTGCACTTAGAACATCGATGTTGAACTTAGAACATCGATGTTGAAATGCTACTGGTCTTCAAACAATTCGGACAGAACTTAAGAATATCGATGTTTAACTTAGGACATCGATGTTTTGAATTACTGGAACTTCCAATAATCAGACAGTGGTTTTGAACATCAATGTTTCGACAAGAACATCGATGTTTTTCTGGGAAAATCTGGAATATTTCCAGAATTCTGCAGAACTCGCAAAGCTGGTTTTTTGGGTTACTATTCCATTGGTTTTCTCTCAATTCACTCAATCTCTTGGCTTGAACACTTAGTGAACAACTCAAGGAACACTTAATGAAGTGAAACACACTCAATTCACTCTTATTTCACTTGTTGAAACCAGATTACAGTTCTCAAATATATAGGCCATATTCCAGCTTGCTGCAGCAACTTGCAGCCCCATACCTTCAACCCATACCACTAGTGCAGCATGGAGACCCATAATCCACTAAGCTGATCTTCTTGGTTTGCTGAGCATGAGGCCTACCAAGAATGATCAGATAACAAAGAGAATATTACAATAACAAAAAGACACACACCACTTGCACACTTGCAATAATTCTGTAAATAAAAAGAACAAACTCTGCAGCTTGATCACACTAATCAGCTTGATCACATAATCTAACATTTTTCACTCTCTGCATGTGTACTTACTAGTTTTACAATTAAATTCTTCACTCTCTTTGTTGAAACAGTAATAAGGGACTGTGGAACATAGCAATTCTGTACCAAGACCACTCTACCATTCTGCAAACCCTTTGCCTTCCTTTGGAAATAACATCATAAGTATATATTGCTGTTATCGTCACTTAGACCTAGTGAAACTACATGCCTTCCTTTGGAAATAGGCACAAGCCTACAACAGATAGTATTTTATTTGCATGCGGAAACAATTAATCTTTGTGGCCGTCAAAGTCAAGTCGTCACGTATATATCACGGGAATGGAAAATTCTGTAGCTTAATGTTTAACACGCTCAAAAATGGGAAAAAAAAATGAATTTACACAAGTTTTGGGTTTGCAGTCGTGTTCAGTAATTCCATTCTATTCTTTACTAACACTACTCTTGCCTCTTCAAGTCACCCATGGATGGTTGATAGTCAACCCAGAAGCCCACACCATTTATTTGCATCAATTTAGCACTACTTTTTACCACATATCATTTCGCGTGGAATTAATTACAATGAACTCAAAGTCATCCACATTGATCCTGACATCTATCCACACCAAATGTCGATATGCAGGCCATTCTGCTCAAGCTGGAAACCAAAATTGCCAAGGTTGCACTCGGCAATGGGACAGGAAGCTTACTACTAATCCTGAAGGCTTCTTTGAATGGTGAATAGTAGCTAGAGATGGATATGACACTCATCACCAAAGGCACTAATCCAGGGTTCTCCAACAGCAGCAAGTATATATAGCCCCTGCAGGAGAGCAAAGTAACGTCATCTCTCTTTTTAACCAATCTTAGACAAACAATTCAAACCCACCAGAAGTGACTAAAAGACGGGCTCGGAGGTGTAGCCCCTTGCCTACTACTTACATAGTTTCGGACAGCAGCTACAGCAATATGTTTCTGTTCCAGAGAAAAATGTCTGGAACAGGAACACATTCCACAATTGCAGAGTAGGAAATTCGCACAGCAGAGATGGCTTACAAAATCGAACAGGCCAGCAATCTTCCAGTTCAAATAAGACACCCCACAATGCGCATAAATGAGGAAACCCAGTGCTGCATATTAATTGAAAATCATAAGGATTCATCTTGCAGGATCACAGTTTTGGGTTCATTATTCTTTTGAAAAGGAACTAAGACTTAGCTTGAATGACAGAAGATCAATGTCAAATAAAGTTCTGATTTGAAAGATTTAATCAAATGCATATTACAGCAGCGAACAGCAGAAGCTAGAGAAAATCATGGTAAGCAAGGCTTCATTTTATAAGCATAATTAGTTGAAAAATCTGTTAGTCGCATGCATACATGCTCGCTATTAGAAACCAAAAGAATATGCGCCTAATATTTTTGACAAATGGGGTACTCAAATTTTTTTAGTTTAAAACTTTTAACAATTACAGCTAACCATAAATTTTGAACAGAAACATCAGCCAACAATCTCACTTAGACCTAGTAAAATTAAACCTTCCTTTAGGCTGTAGTAATGGGCACAAGCCCACAGATAGTTAATCTTTGTGTCGCCGTCCCACGTATATATCACGGGGATATAGAAAATGTTGTAGGCGTACGTGGAAGCAAAGAGTTTACATACCCATTTTGCCAGGTCTATCTGTCATGATTTTTCCCACAAACGTCAACTCCTTGGATCATTTGGAGAAGGGAAAAGCCAGTGTCCTAAACATAAATAACATAAACTGAGCTTGTGTAGACAAGTCAGGGTGATAGGTGATTAAAATACCAGTTATTGCATAGCTAGCCAATTGCCGATGCAATAAAAAAAAACATAGGAAACTCGAAAATACCAGTCACTAATTAACAGCACCTTCAATTAAAATGAGAAGGGTCACTTCAAAAGAAAAAAAAAAAAAACTCCAACAGAGGAGGGCGCCGGCATATCAGACTCGATTAAAAAATTCCGTAAATTATGTATCTCTTTATCACTTTATTAATAGGGAACGTATTTTTTATATTTTCTTGGTACATAATATATTCTTTATATCAATATTAAATAGTCAATTTATTAACTTATTAAATTTCATAATTGAATGTTATTCCAACTTCCACGGCTACAACAAATAGAAAGTAACAACCAGCAGATGGATATAAATCTGAATGATGATGAGCATTCTACTTTCAAAAGTTTGTCAACAAAATTAAATAAGTATAAACAAAGAGTTTACAGCATCAGAAATATAATAAAAACACGTAAAGACTAGCCCAAAGGCCAAGGAAATGAGCCGCCATACACGTAATAGAAGGAACGTCATACTACACAATGAATGAATCTGAAGATGCAGAGGCTAAAGATAATCTTCTTCTGCTTAGATGTGGACCTGGCATCCAACGAATCAGAACGAGACAATTAAGCTCTATCTATAATTAACTTAGATTTGCTAAGAGATCCTATGGTAAAAGAAAAAGCTATGGAGACATCACCTGTTGAAATTTTAATGTGTGGGCCTCACGTGTCTTGTCATTCTCCTCCTCCTTTGACGTCGTCTATGTCCGATTCCAAAAGTATTGGAACACCATTCATATTTTTTGGTCACCAAAATACTCCCCATCACCACTCCAAGTAGCAGCCCACTAGCATACCCCATTGCCACCGGTTTCCACCCAAATGAATATCCACCGTCGCCATCATCATCTTCTTGCGCGTTTGGAACACTAGGTGATGCGTTTTCTTCAGGAAAGCATTGTCTTGTTAGAGGATTTCCACACAATTCTGGATTTCCTACATAAGAATCATTGGAAAATGTGTAGAACTGTTTCCCTTGAGGTATAGCACCCGAGAGATGATTGTTATAAGACACATTGAGGATTGCCAGGAAAGTGAGTTGTGCCAGCTCCTGTGGAATTTTCCCGGAGAGTTTGTTTCCTGAGAGATCCAATGACTCCAATAGTGACAGATTTCCCATGGAGGATGGGATGCTACCGGCGAGGTTGTTGTTGGAGAGGTTGAGTAAGCGGAGGCCCTCCAAGTCACCGATCACTTGTGGAATAGGACCCTCAAAATTGTTGCCAGACAATTGAAGGACCACAAAGGTGTCTAAGATGACATGATATTCTAGTACAATCCCTTTGTTGGTTATTGATATGCTGTACACATCATCATATTCTGACGATGAAGCCAGGGTAGCATTTGTGAATACCTTCATATAGTTCGCCAGTTGCTCAGGTATCACCGTCTTCATTGCTTCCCATTTAAGGAAATATTGTCTTGGCAACTCACCCACAAAATTATTCTGAGAGAGATCAACAATCTGTAGATTCGGAAACTCAGATTTTGTTATTTCCTCATCTTTGATGATTCCATGGAGGTGGTTCGATCTCAGGATGAGGATCTTTAATTCAGGAAGTGCCCCTAACCAAGAAGGGAAGACGTCACTGATTTGATTATTTCCAAAATCTAGAAATTCCAGCTCTCTGCAATTAACCAATGTTCTTGGTAATTTCCCTTCCAATCCATTCTCACCAAGTCTTATCATCTTTAACCTGCAGTCTCTAGAGAATGGCTGAGGAATCATGCCTCTCAAGTTATTTTTTCCAATGTTTAATAACTCCAGATTTACGCTGAAATTGGCCAAACACGGAGGAAGTGTGCCACTCAGGTCATTTTTGTCCAAAAGGAGGGCATTCATTGAGGTAAAATTGCAAAATGGAGGAGGTACTTCTCCATGGAAATTATTAGAACTTAGTAGGAGGGACTCTAACTGTGGAAGCGAATCTAACCAAGAGGGCAAAACATCATTGATCTGATTGTTTCGAAGGTCTAGAGCCCCTAGGTTTTTGCAATTGGCCAATGATCTTGGTAATTTCCCTTCTAATCGATTTCCATTTAATAGCATGATCCCTAAGTGGCAAACTTGTGAGAATGAATCCGGAAGCATACCACTCAGGTTGTTCTTGCTAATGTCTAAAAAGAACAAGTTTTTACTAAGGTTGCCCAAACATGAAGGAAGTATGCCGCTTAAATGATTGCTTCCCAAATAAAGCCTCTCAAGTGAAGTTAGATTGCAAATTGATGGTGGCATTTTCCCAGTAATAGAATTGTTCCCTAAATTCAGATACTCCAACTTGGGAAAAGTGGCATTTAAAATGGTTTTGGACAAGAAGTTCCCCGATAGATCCAAATAGTATAATTTCTGCAATTCATGAAACTCCGCTGGGCCATTCAGCTTATTATAACTAAGATCAAGAACTTCGAGACTACTATGGTTCCCAAGCCATGTGGGCAGTGGACCAGTCAATTGGTTCCAGCTTAGGTCCAACAAAGTGAGTTTGGGTAGATTACCCATTCCTGATAGAGAAGAACCGAAAGAATTACCTTTTAGATTAAGGTAATCAAGTTGGGTAAGATTTTGAAGAGAAGATGGAATGTGTCCCCAAAAATTACACTCCTTACCAGACAATTTTCTAAGTGGAGAGCTAGTATGAAATTCTGGCAAGTGACCAGTGAGACCGGGGTTGTAGTCCAGAAGCAAAACCTCTAGTTTAGGAAGTTGGAAAATTCGACTAAACGGGAATTCACCCTGTAGATTACAAGACATCAAACTAAGGGATACCAAGGAGGATGAATTGGCCAATATATCATCAGGCAATGAAGATGACAAGTCCACATCATCAAGATGGAGGACTTGCAGGTTACCCAACTTTCTAAGTAGAGTTTTGAAATCAGAATTTGTTTTGATCAGCTCCAAACCAATATTCCTAGACAGATCGAGAGAAGACAATTTGGACAAGTTGGAGATGGCTGAAGGGATTGGGCCAGAGAACACCGAATAGGAGAGGTTGAGATGGGTTAGATTTGTAAGAAGGCCCATGGCGGATGGGATAAGGGATTCATAAAAGTAATTATCAGCTAAGTTTAAGCTACGAAGATGGAGTAGTTGGAAGAGGGAACTGGATGAGTTAACGGTACCATACAGGCAACTACTACTGAGATCAAGGCTTATGACATGACCTGTTATGTCATCACAGTCGACGCCATCCCACAAGCAACAATCACTTGCTTCTCCTCCTCCTCCATCAACCTTCCATCCTTCAACCTTCGGGTCGCATGAGTTGAACCACCTCTCATCAATGATGAAGCCGTCCTTGAATTGGAGCAAGGCAGATCTCTCGTGGTCATGACATAGTGGTGGATGATTTGTGGAAAACAAGGCAAAAGTAGTCGGAGATGAGTAAAACAAGAAGAAGACAAAGAAGAAGGGGAAGGATGTGTGTGCCGCCATGTTGTAGTTTGGTTGTAGAAAGTACTACTGGGTGCAAAAATATTAGGAGGATCGTCAAGCATTTATAGGCAGGTGATCAATTACTCATACTAACACTACTCTTGCCTCTTCAAGTCACCCATGGATGGTGAAGGTCAAGTCATCTTCAATTGTTTGCATACTGAACGAACTGAAATAATTATTAATCAAAGTCAACAAAGTCTGGTTGGTAAGAATCACTACTCTTGACTCTTTGATGCTTTAGGCTCTGCTACCACGTGAAAAATACAAAGATCAAAATAAAATGTGGGAAGGCAAAGAGTATTACCGCTCTTGTCATTAATATGTTAATACTTATCAGGTTTAGTTCTATCCTTACAAGAAATACATAGATTGCTAACAATTAAACTATGAGATAGAGTAATTATTCCCTTATCCTTACCACTAGAGTTAGTCATACCAAATCTCCATCGAATTTCACACGATTTGTGTTGCAGATGATCAAGAACGGGTTTGATACGCCAACACTGTGAAAGTGAAGTGACGTTTCAATGCCACCTAAATTTTTTTTTAAAAAGGGTAAATGACATTTTTTTATACCCTAACTTTGTCATCTAATTTCTGGGGAATGACGTTTCCCGTTGTCGGTTATTGACTCGAAACTTCCTATAAAACTAGAATAACATGTTTAGCGAATTATTTAGTGGCTAACTTTGACCAATCGAACCAAACTCTGAAAAGACCCTACTTCTTCTTTCTCTATTTTTTTCTTTTTGTCATTTTGTTTATAGTGTGTATCACGACATATATTAATTATTCATTTCAATATCACTTTCTATTGAATAATATGCGTACTTGACATATTATAATTCCTAGATGACTCGTGTACGATGGGGATTTTGTGTATTATAAATTATTCTTACCTGTTTCCCTCCAAACTTTATAAATGACCAATTCCACATACTTATAGTAGGAATTACTCTCTAAAATTTGATGGGTCATTATCTCAACTATTAGAACTCCAATTCGGTTAATATGTTTCCGACATTGCATATTTTATTATTATGATCTAAATAAACAATGGTCTTACTCTCAAATTTTCCTCTAAAACTTAAAAAAAAGACCATACAAAACTATTACAAAAATTACAAAATTCGATGAACCATATCTCAACGACTAGAAGTACTCCGAGTAATCATGAAATCTTTACAAGAGGAAACTTTATTTGGTTCCTCAAGTTATCTCTGTAAATCAACAAATAAGCTGTTGCAATTTGAAGTTAATCATGAAGCTCTGTCTTGTCTTGGTCTGTGTCGTCTTTTGGGATAAGCACCTTTTTGGACCCTCGGGTTTCGCGTTTGTCCTGTTTCTATACTCGCGAGTTTTCATGTCCCTTTTAGGTACCCCAGGTTTAAGATTTTGGCCCTTTTCTATACCTCGGGCAGCCCGGCCGATGACGTGGCCAGTTGCCCGGGCAGAGCTGACACGTGACACTCTCCCATTGGACCACGTTGGCAAAAAGTGGGGCCCACCTTATCCCACAGATTTTTATTTTCCGAAAAATTGAAATTTTTTTCCTATTTTTAAAATTCCTTACCAGCTGGTTGGCCCGTTTTTATGCCGGTTTGCCTACCAGGCGGTAAGGGATTTTAAAACTAGTTTTATTAACATAGAAGATTGATATGCTTATTATTTGAATTTATGGATTAACATATTCTCAAAAATTGTCGATTAGCTTATATTTCTTTTTCTTAAAAAATAACATGGGAATCTCACTCCAATCAATTTGTTTTTTATATAAAATATTTTTAGATGCCTCATAAAAAAGTATGTATTTTTATATAAATGGAAAAATACAAATAACAAACACACAATCATCGCGTTCAAAATGGAAAAATTTTCTTCCAAATTCATTCCACATATAGAACAATCATCTGGACCATTCTCAAAAACAAAAAAGAAAACAATCATTTGCCTCGTACAAACGGAAAAAACGAACAAAAAAGAAAACAAATGGAACTTCAAAATTAACAAAAAGAAAGCCTTCCTTCCCTAGCCTTGCTTCTCTGGCGACTTCAGCGAGGCAGTGTTGCCCCTCTGATGAATAGCGACGTTGTGTGCGAGCAGCCGCGGTGCTTGCTCTGCCGGATGTGGAAGTGGCAGTGGAGCAGGTCATCGCGCAGCCCCGTCGCGGTGACTTGTGGTTCGCCGGTGAGACGATGCAGACCTTCTGGTGCTCGTGTGCTTTGCGCGACGGTGGTTGGCATCGGACTCCCAATTCGGTGGCTGCACATGGCTCCTCGGATCCCATCAGTCTGCGACATATGGAGCGACAGGTCCGTCCCAGATTCGTAATCGAATCATCAGAAGCGGAATCCATGGCAACCTAATCGGGGCTCACCGTCCTCCAGCTCCTCCCGACCCTCGCCAAATCTGCCCAGACCCTCGCCCGCCCTCCCATCTCCAACTATCATGTCGGCGCCGTAGGCCTCGGCTCCTCCGGCCGCATCTTCTTCGGTAGCAACCTCGAGTTCCCCAGCCTCCCCCTCCACCAATCTGTCTACGTTGAGTAGTTTCTCCTCACCAACCTCTCCCTAAATGCTGAGCCCTCCATCCTCAACCTCTCCGTCTCCGCCGCCCCTACGGCTACTGCCGCCAGTTCCTCCAGGAACACAGCCACGCCCCTTCCCTTCAGATCCTCATCACCGACGACAAAAGTAACAACAACAACAACTAAAGCAACTACAAGAACAACACTGCCACCATCGCCCCTATCGCGGTCGAGGACAAGTCATACGAGCCCCTGTCCCATTTCTTGCCCCACCGGTTTGGACCCGACGATCTCCTCGACAAGGATGTGCCGTTACTCCTCGAGCAACGCAACAACAACATGTCATTCTTAGAATTGTATAAGGCGATTCACTTAATTTTGTTCCAAATGTAGAATTGCACGGGCTGCGTGGCGAGCCTGGTGTCGGTGGTGGGTCTTTTTGCCAATGGGGAGTGGAGGAGCTTGCATGGAGAGATGGAGAGGTTTGGGAAGGGCAGGGGTTGCAGTGAAGGGGAAGGTCAAGGCGGCGGTTTGCTCGGCGGTATGGGTGTTGCGCGGAGAGGAGAGGAGAGGAAGGAAGAGAAGAAAAAAAAGGGGAAGCGTAGGTGTCGGGGAGAAAGAAGAAGAGGAAAAAAAGAGAAAAAGGAAAAATAAAAGTGACAAATAAAAGAAAAGAACAGAAATAAAACCAGGAGTTAAATTAATTGGGTTGGGTCTTATTTTAATTTAGACCGTATTGGGCGAACCAGCATAAAATCGGGCCAACCAGCCGGTAAGGGATTTTAAAAATAGGAAAAAGACTTTTCAATTTTTTGAAAAATAAAAATATGTGGGATAAGGTGGGCCCACTTTTTTTGGCAACGTGGTCCAATGGGCGAGTGACACGTGTCAGCTCTGCCCGGGCAACTGGCCACGTCATCGGCCGGGCTGCCCGAGGTATAGAAAAGGGCCAAAGTCTTAAACTCGGGGTACCTAAAAAGGACAGGAAAACTCACGGGTATAAAAACCGGACAAAAACAAAACCCGATGACCCAAAAAGGTGCTTATCCCGTCATCTTTTCGGGCTCCAATCTCTGGGACTTGGTCACTTCAATAAGTAGGTATGGTACTCACGGAAAACTAACCATCAAATGAATCCAAATTAGTCAGTAGGAAGAAACCGTGCGGGTCTCTCCGACACTATGATGCGTAGCAGACGAGGGTGTCCGCTGATGCCCCGGTGGGCGGTCTCTCCTATGAGGAGGGCTAACAAAAATTGCTTATCTCCCACAATTCTAACTTAGGAAAACTTTTCTTCCTCAAATAATGCTTGGAGCATAAAATTTTTCACAAATGAATAAAGAATTCAAACTTCCAACCTCTACTAATGAGCATAAAGAATTTTTCTCTTCTTTTCTTTTTTTTTTCTCTTTTTTTTTGTATATTGCTCCCTTGATCTCATTGTAATACATCACTTATCTCCATGTCTTTAAATTACTAAGCTCCATTCCATATCTCGACAAACACCATGTTTTTCACCTTGCAGCAGGCGCTGTCATCCTGAAAATTAGAACTAGGAAGAAAAGCAGACAGGGTCGGGCTTTAATCTGAAGAACAGCGTGCTTAAAAGCACTTTGATGGTCATACAAGGCTCAAATGGCTAAGGCATGATGATGTAGGTGTATGAAAATGAAATTGACCATCAACCAAAGCTCAAAGGGGTCGTCAAGTGGAAATAATAATATACGATAGGAATATGTCAAATTAGGCTCATCAAACAATGCCTATATCATATCTTGAATTACACAAATATGCTAAGAATTTCGCTTCAAAAGAAAACATGAATCGATTCTAAGATAGCTAGCAGTAGGCACTGTGAAATTAAAAGTAGAGCAAATGGCATAAAGTCACCTTGTTAGCATCATGGTTCCAAAGTGATTTGATTTTCTCATCTAGTACAAACTAAACCATTCTGAACTTGAACTGATATCAGGTGTAAAAATTTAAAAATATTCAGGAAATTGAGACAAGTAAGATAACAGCATGTGCTGTAGCATACTGCATCAGTGAATAAACCGAGAAAGCACAAATAAAATCCAGCAGCATACACAATACACATCAATTGGCCATAAACAGAATGCATATGCATAAATATAACACAGAAATGCTGATTTTTTGCCTCCCCCAAACTTAAATTCCATAATTTCCTCATTAGGGCAGAAATAAAGCACAAAATACATAAAAACAAAAATATAATAAAAAGGGAGGCACTCTCCCAAAATTGAATGAAAATGTGAAATGCACGGATGCAAGGGTATAATGGACATTCAACACAACAAAAAATACACATAACATGGCAAATAGTGCACTAGAAAATAAAATGCAAAAGTAAGGTCAAGTATGCTTCTTTGTTTTGCCGATGGATGTGTGAACAACTGGCAGTGCATGCTGCTTCTCACCACATCCCCTTTATAAATTATTATTTTTTAGTTTTTCTATTTTTTATGGCTACAAACACAGCAAAAAAAACAAAAACAAAAATAAAACTAATGGGATGTACGAAAAATTAAATACTTACCTCGAGTTGCCTCCCGAGCAGTGCCTCTTTTACGTCTTATAGCTGGACAGCCTCCAGGGCATGCTGTTCATGGTGGCTTGAAAAGAAGTTGAGGAAATCTCCTTCACTAATGCTGCTCCAGGAATGTGATGCTTGAGTTTCTGGCCATTCACTATGAAAGTACTATTCTCCTCACCATAATTCTCCATACTACCATTTGGAAGGTAATCAAGCACTGTATATGATCCTGTCTAGCAATTATTAAATCCGCCATTGGAGAGTTTCAGCTTGTAGTGAAAGAGGAAAACTCGATCACCCACATTAAATTTCCATTTCTTTCGTCTGAATTTGCATGACGGAAGCTTCAGCACATTAATTGGAGGCTCCACCATATCAACGGATTGAGAAACAATGCCACTGTCGTTGAAAATCTCCAAGGCTTGCAAGTTGGGGACAACAGTTGGAATGGTTGATGGGCATTGTGTTACCTCCTCTATAGTTCTGTCAACGTCACTTCGTCCATCCTTGCTGGCCAGAAAACACAATTGCGAATCAGCAGTTTCCTCCACAGCGCCTGCTGCATGAATCATGCCCTTTTCGGCGTTTTCAACAACAATTACCATATAGCACGTACTGGATTCCAACTCTGACTCCAATGCCTTCTGGACATTAAATTCCACCCTTTCCTCCCCAACTCGAAATGTGATGCTTGTTAGTAATATGCCCAAAAGCCAATCATGGATGTTTATTTATAGTCATGTACATACACTTTAAGGTTATTCCAATAAGTATCGTTTATGAGATAAACGCTTGCACATACTTATAACCCTAGTATATATATATTTGATATGTATATTCTTAAATGTCCCTAGTCGGTTATTATTACGGATGGGTTGTAATAATAAGTTAAGACTAGCGTATGTTGAGAATT
>JAKUCV010005626.1:0-45005 GCA_028386065.3 Turnera subulata | reverse complement strand
ATAGACGGAGACTCATTTAGTATTATTTCCAAATGTTATAGGACTCAAATGAGTCGTTTTTTCGTTTTAGGACTCAAACGAGTTTTCGCTATAAGTTATAGGACCCGCGGTTTGATTATCCCATTTTTTCCTCTGTCACGTAGTACTATCATATTTACTTAAGTTAATTTAGTTACATTTCTCTATTGAACAATCAATATTACAGCTTAATAACGTTCAAAAACAAGCTATTCATTAGTCGCGACAGCCTTAAAAATGCCGGAATTTCTTGTTGGAATGACACTAGAAATTGAAAACATACAAGTACTCAGAATCTTTAACCAAACTCAAGTCTGTTTCTAATATTGTTTTTATCGAACATCGGATGCCCCTACAGGCTACAAATTTGGGAATAAATTAAACACGTTTCTTGTTTTTGTTTGGTCTTAATTAAAACACGTTTCGACATCGTAAGATTCTGTCATTAAGTAAGACTTAATTATACTACTGAAACGTTTTGTTGCATTGGAAGCTAGTGAAATCCCAACACATGAATTGTTCACTAAAAATTGATGCTTAATATAGTAATAATCTTCGAAATAATTTTAAGAATCCATAATTTGTTATTGATTAATGATATTGTTTGTTTGTCTAATTTGTTTTAGTTAAACCTCAATGATTTTTAATAATTACGTGGCGAACCGACTCTATATTTATTTATTGTTCTGCATGGTCCCAAATCAGAGTGTGACGATCTTCGACTCCAAAATTCCTTATTCCCAATATCTATGAAATCTTTAAGATCTCTTCCGTTTTCTAAAGAAATCCAATAAAAGAAACAAGTTTTGTTAAGAAAAAAAGTGAATTAAGTTGCTAAAATTGCTAAACAAACTCAATGCTATTTCTTACAGGGTTTATGTTTTTTTTCAGGCAATAAACACGAAAATAACTTAACAAAATAAGTGCTTGAATTGAAGATTTCAATTCCAACTTTACGTAATTAATTAAAACACCTCTCTATTCAAATTACACGATGACAAATGCCATAATCACAGGAGGGGGAAAGAAAAAAAAAAAAAAAGAGGCTTGCAAAACGACATGACGCAAAGTGAGGGAAAAGACAAGACAAGACAAGACATAAAGTTTAAAAACCCAAAAAGAGAAAAACATATATCCGAATTCCAGAGCTGCACCGTTTTTGGGCAAACGGAAAAAAAGGTGTAGTACTACTAATAGGGAAGAAGAATTATAGGTAGCTTTAGTATTATGTATAGTACCAAATAGTTATGCAGGGTCGGCCCCAGGAAGAAGAAGAATGAGGAGGACCCCACCCACCATCGGTGTTTTCCACGTGGCAGGGTCCTAATAGGACAGGCTGTCATTGGACAAGGGCCCACGACAACGTGTTTTTGGGGTTTTGGGTTGGTGATGTTGACGTGACCCGGGGTCAGCGGGGGGTATGGTTTTTTTAGATTTCTGGTCCCCCCGACCACAGCCTGACCATTCCCCACCCACCCATCATCCTTCGGCTCCCCTAATCCTCCATTTGCCCACCTCCCCCTCCCCTTGTAACGGTCACCTCCCCCCTCGACCTCCTCGCCCTATCTTTCCTTTACTACTACTTTTTTAATTACCCGTTATGAGTTGAAGTTTAAGTGATATTACGGTTGTATTTTAGGTTTAAGGTCTCGTTCTAATCCCAGTTTTGCATTATTGTACAAACTAAACTGGTAAAATTCTTTACTAAAACAAAAAAGAAAAGAAGCTAAGACAACATAATTTTTTTTTCCTTTTTGGGCATTAATAATTTCAGACAGGCATGCTATGGGAAGCATGCACCATGGCAAGAGGAGGGGATTAGGAGGATGATTCTGATCCAAGTATCAAACAAGAAACACGTTACTATTTTCAGTACTTACTACGTTGTTAATGATCACCTGGTAAATGAGGAGGATTAGCTACATCATTTAAGGATCCAGGAAGATAATTATTTTCTAATTCTAGCTTTTGGTAGATAAAGATGTTACTTTAAATGGTTTTCTTCTCCTTCCCTCCCCCTTTTAAACAGCTTATCGCGTAACGCGTGAGGAGGTCTACTTCCCAAATATATAACTGGCTCACCATATCTAATCATGGCAAAGAAATAATGCAGCTTAACCAAGTGTTTTTCTTTTTTCTTTTTTCTTTTTTTTCTTTTTTTCTTTAGAATGAGCTTAACCAATTGTTGATGAAAATGGAATAGGATATCAGATTATTAATTTATCTCCTCAAAAACGGAAATAAGAGATCACTAATCAAAGAAATTAAATAGTGGACCCAGAACATGAAACTGTACTTTCGTGTTCTTCATAGGAAAAAAGAAAAAATGTTACTGCACACAATAAAGGGTAAAAAAGAAAAAGCGAAGAAAGCTGCCAGCCTTCCAGATATGCACCAGACCAGAATCAATAGATGTCAGACCAAAATGTTACCGTTTTAAGCTGTTTAAATTCCAATAATTAGTTGTTGTCCCACTTCTCTCTCTCCTAATTTTGTTGTGTAATTAATAATTATTCCTTTTCTTCTTCTTATTTTCTCCTACCAACAAGACTAATTTATTATTATTCTCCCTCATAAATCATCATCACACGATGCCACCAAGGACAGTAAGTAAAATAAATTAAAAGAAAAAATAAAAAACAGAGGAGAGAGAGAGAAGAGGAAGGGAGTAAGAAGAAAAGAAAACACACACCCACACACACACACACACAAACACACACACACAAAAACACACACACACGAGAGAAATAAAAAGGAGATTTCAAAAGAAAAAATATACACACACACATACATACACACAAGACGGGGGGGACACACAAAGACCACATTAGCGCGACAAAAACCTTTTTATTAATTTTTTGATTTTTTTTTTCATTTTTATAGAAGGAGAGAAAGAAACCAAAAACCAATTCAAAGAAAGAAAAAAAAGCTTCCTCTCTATTTTCCCTCATTTGAAGCCGCCATAGGCATCACCGGCGAGAGATTGTGGGTGCTGCCATTGTCGTTACCCATCTGAGCATCGTTTTCACCGTCTCACCCTTCCTCCGTCGCCGGCGAGACACCACCGCCACCACCGGGCTGCGAGCGAAGCCGAAATGGGCAATGCCAACCCGCCGCCTGATCGGGCTCCTCGCCACCTAGGGTTTCAGCCAGACCGGATTGCCAGTTGATAAAAGGAATTATATTCGGGGAGAGAGAGGGAGAGGGAGGGAGAGGGAGAGATCGTTGGCGGTGGTTTTTTTGTTTTTTTTTTTTTGGTGAAGGAGGAGAAGGGGAAAGGGCGAGGCGGGGAGGGGGGGAAGGTGGTGGAGGAGGAGGAGGAGGAGGAGGGGATGGCTCCGACGGCGAGAGGATGCGCGGCGTGGACGATGGTGGAGAAGTTGAGGAGGGCGGTGCGGACGGTGATATTCATGGTGGCGATGGTGGCGTCGCTGCTGGTGTCGTCGATGCCGGTGCTGGTGGCGATCGGGGACGTGCTGGTGCCGTGCGCGCTGCTCTCCAGCTTCACGTGCCTCACGTGCTTCGGATTCAAGGAGCATTTGCACAGATACGCCTTCAAGTCCTCCCTCACCGACATCCCCCTCGTTTCCGTCGTCAGATCTCTCGTCATCATCTGTACGCCCCCCTAATCTACCCTTCCCTTCCTTGTTCGCCATTTCTTAGTTGAAGGAGGAGGCAACGTCGTGTTTCCTAAAACGGAACTTTTTTTTTCTTTTCCCCGTAACCGATTCCGTTTTCAATAATTATTTCCTTTTGTTTTTTTATTTTCCTCTTTGTTTACGGTAGGTGTGTATTCGATGTGCGACGCGCCGGGGCTATCTCACGGGCCGTACCTGGGGACAGTTACGCTGTGCTCGATTGTATCGATTCTGGTTCTGTCGATAAAGGCGTGCGTTTTTAGTGCCGTGAATTCCCAGATTGAAGCGGAAGTCGGGTCGTTCTCGGTCGCCAAGCAAAGGCTCCATTTGAAGAAGTCATGGGGGATGCCTGTGCTGTTTCTTTCCTCGGTTGTTTTCGCGCTTGGCCACACTGTGGTGGCCTATAGAACAAGTTGTAGAGCTCGCCGGAAGCTCATATTCCACCGTGTTGACCCCGAAGCTGTGAGTTTCTTTTTTTTATATATATATATATATATATGTTTTTTATCATTCACTTTGTATATAGATAGTTTTGTTTTTCTCCTCCTAATTTACGTGAATTGCATTGTAGGTGCTTTCTTGCAAGAATGTGTTCAGTGGGTATCAGAAGGTGCCGAGATCTCCGACTCCAACTGGGGGTAGAACGCCGAAAAGTGACAGTGAAATGAGGAGGAAGCCTTTTGGAATGGCTCGTGATGAAGGGGAGCTTCCTGTTAGATTACTTGCCGATATTGATAGCTTGTTCATCACATGCCAGGGGCTCAGTGTTCATTACAAGCTTTGCTTGCCTGGTTCGCCTCCACGTTCGTTGTCCTCCACTGCCTTCGTTGAGCCTGATTCCAGCGTCGTCTCACCGAAGATGATGACATTGCCCAGGCTGAAGCTTGAGAGGCAGGGATACAGTGTGACATCAAAGACCCAGCAACAGCAGCACCTGCATCGGAGCTGTAGTAATCAGTTCCACAGCTCTTCGCTTTATGCTCCCCTGTTGGATTTGGATAGTTCTGCCAACTTGACTCTTTCTGAAGAGATTCCTGTTCTTAACTTGGATGATGTTGTTGAGGAGGATGGAAGGATTTCATTGAACTCTGTGACTCCAGATAGAGTTTCGGAGAAAATTGGTGAGTTTGGCATTGTCCTAGTTCATGGGTTTGGTGGAGGAGTCTTCTCATGGAGGCATGTCATGGGGCCACTGGCTAGGCAGGTTGGCTGTACTGTTGCCGCTTTTGATCGTCCTGGCTGGGGATTAACTTCTCGGCCACGCCGAGCGGAGTGGGAGGATAAGCAATTACCCAATCCTTACACGCTTGAATCTCAGGTAATTTACACTGTGATGTACTATGCTTAATTAGTTTTTATTTGGAAGACGATTGCACTTATCCTTTTCTTGCTTTCACGTTTTCGTACCTTTTCAAAGTAATTACTCTTGTTTTACAGAGGAGAACTTCACCAGATTATCTAATTTCCATAATCTTTTGACTGCTGATTTGCTTTGCTGCTTATATAGTCTTTCCTTGAATCGCTTTTGCACTTCATATTTTATCCTTTCTCTTTGGGGACTTGATTATGCTTTCCCACACGAATTTTCTTTGGTAATTTCAGGTTGACCTGCTTCTTTCTTTCTGCGCTGAGATGGGGTTTTATTCAGTTGTGCTTGTTGGTCATGATGATGGTGGCTTGCTTGCTTTAAAGGCCGTCCAAAGAGTTCAAGCATCAATGAATTCTTTTAAAGTGAGTGAACCTCCTTTGTTATGTATCCCTATTTAGCCATCTCTGACTTGACTTGTGTAAATGCAAAAACCTAGCCTGTAAATCATTTGTAAAGAGGGAAATATATTTGTGCTCTTTTTCTCTCTGGATCAAACTTATTTGATTCTGTTCTTTCTTTGCAGTCTCTCCTATACAGTCATTGTGCTTGGTTGGCATTCTTTAGTTGGTTTCTATAGTGTTTGAAACAAGGGAACAATTTACCAATCCAGTGTCATCATGTTTATTCCTCTACAAATGCGAAAATATGTTTTGTGACAACACATCTTAGATGTGGCTTATCAGGTTTTTCTGTGATTCTAGTTTCTGGTCTGCTTTTCTGTTATTCTGGTTGCTGGTACGTTTGTGAACTCTGAAACAATGGATATTCTGTCTGAGTATTGAGCAATGAATACTGAGTTATTTGTTAAGTTTCCCGTTTCTCATTACCACTGGCATTTGCTAAATATTCAGGTTGCAATTGAAGGGGTAATATTGCTAAATGTCAGTTTGTCAAGGGAAGTAGTTCCTGGCTTTGCTAAGATACTGCTTCGCACTTCACTTGGGAAGAAGCACTTGGTTCGTCCTCTTCTACGAACAGAAATTATTCAAGTGGTGAATAGACGTGCTTGGTATGATGCCACCAAGCTGACATCGGATATTTTAAGCCTTTATAAGGTATATATCATGCCTCTTTTTTCTATTTTGGTTGTTCTCACATTTGATGGGTGCAGAGTAGAACATAGTTAATGTAATAAGTATATACAGGAATGGTTTTCTACTGTTATATATTTCTCAGAAATTATGTTTGCCATTTGGTTACTGCACTGGCTTTCACTCTCTGAAGACTGTAAGGGAGATGTTTTTGATTGGATACCTTGAATGAAGAGCTTCAATTTTCAATATGTTGAGCTATATTTTGATGTGGCCATTCTGGTATGTGTGATCAGGCCCCACTTCTTGTGGAAGGTTGGGATGAAGCAGTCCACGAGATAGGTAAACTTTCATGCGAGACTATCCTTCCGCAACAAATTTCAGCTGCTTTGCTGAAAGCTGTAGAGGACATACCCGTGCTGGTCATATCAGGTGCTGAAGATGCTCTTGTACCTCTTAAATCTTCGCAGGCCTTGGCATCAAAACTTGTAAATTCTGTAAGTATCTCCATATTCTTTGTTGTCTTGAATCACAAAGCCTTGGAATCTCATTATTTGGTGCTATTATATTTAGTGAGCTTAGCAGATTTACTTTTCCTTTGCACACAGCAAAAACAATAATTTTCTGCCCATGTTTCCTCCTTGTTGCCTTGTTGGCATTGTGCCAACCACAGAATTCTGGAAAACAGGTGGACGTGATCTTACCAACTGATTATTTCTTATGATTTTTATAATGCAGAGACTAGTGGCGATATCTGGATGTGGCCATCTTCCACATGAGGAGTGCCCAAAGGCTTTTCTTGCAGCGGTGATACCCTTCATAAGCAGACTCTTACTGAAACCAGATTTGGAAAGTCAATAGGATAACTTTTGTTTTTAACATGATAGGCTTTGTATCTTTTTAGGAATTTTTTTTTCTCTCTGTTTTTTACACCCTTAGTAAGCCATTTACCCTCAAAAGAAGGCTAGTGTCTTCTTCTTTTAGGGGTCTTTTTGATGTTCCATTTTTGAGCCTTATACCCTAATCCCCTGGGGTTTATATAGCGCTCTCACTTGTAATCTTTTTTCTTCTCTTTTTTTTTTTGTTCTAAATTTCCTTGGCCCTTCTAAATTATTCAAAAGCTTGTCCCAATATTTTCAGACTTAATGTGGTGGAAGTAGCAGATTTTTGTACATTTCATCATGCACTCAAGAATTGTATTAGTGGAACTGCTCTTCCCTTCTTTTTTTTTTTTTGCTTTGAACTTCTTTGCGGAAATGCATGGATTTGCCTGATAAATCTGGCATTAAAGTGCATAACATTTCGGACATGGTGATTACGAATTAATTAAATGTATATTGCTGCTTCATTGCCTCCTATTGAGCATGGAGGATCAGAAGTATCAATCATCTGATTAATGTTGATTGTTGGTTTAGTGCCGCATAGTTTCATGGGCAAATTTTGGGTCGGAAATCCGCTACATGCAACCTATCTGAAACAAAATTGGCTAGTAGCGTATTGATGGTTGGAATTTATGGGCCTAAAGAGGACAACGGATTCATGAGATACTCGTCTTGAAAACATATGCTATGTTTTCTACTTTCTAGGCAAACCAATCACAACCGGAAAAGCTACGTTTATGGCTGAGCAATGAAGCTTTATATCAGAACATTACTGGACACGCACCATTATGCAATGTGTGATTCACTCAAACACAGAAAATAATAATTCATTTCTGGGCCATTCATTTGCATCCACACTAAAAAATGACTGAGAAAAAGGCTTTTGCAAATGAGATTTTCAGTCCCACTTCACTGCCAGAAGAACTCCGAATGTCATCGTTTTCACATACATTTTCCTGAGGCTAAAGACTTGAAAGTACAGGCCAAACACAAGAAGAAAAACATGAAAAACACACTCTACTCCTTGGAGGATTTGTTGATAAGTGATTTGTGAATGTGTGGGATGACCCCTCCACCGGCAATTGTACCCTTGATGAGGGTGTCAAGCTCTTCATCCCCACGGATAGCAAGCTGCAAATGCCTTGGTGTTATACGTTTGACCTTCAAATCCTTGCTAGCATTGCCTGCCAACTCCAGCACTTCGGCTGTCAGATACTCCAGTATAGCTGCTGTATAAACAGCAGCTGTTGCCCCAACCCTTCCATTTGCAGAGACCCTTGTCTTCAGTAGACGATGAACCCTACCTACAGGAAACTGCAGGAAAAAAGGTAAAAAATAGCTCATCCAGAAACAATAATAGTATTATACTAAAATACAAGCCAAGTCTCATCCTGTTAAAGCAATCAGAAAACATCTACAGCAAAAGGATTGAGGTATGATCAACGGAAACGAAGCATATAAAGAGATAAAAGGCACACATCTTATGTCAAGTTCATCTCAAGGGACTTTAGAAAGCAACTACTCATGCAACTAGAGAAGCCGAAAATTCCAAATATGCTTCTAGCACAAAGTTTATCTGAAAACAAACCTGCCTGTGCCTGAAAGAACATATGTTTACAGTTATCAATGAAAATGATAAAGCAAATGGTCCAAATGCCACCAATTCAATTCAAGAAGTCCTGCGGAAACAAACACCGTATGCAGAGACAACTAATGTAATTTGTTACTCTTGTTAGAGCCAAAATTAAGGCAGGCATTTAGATATAAACTCCCTCTCTTCTAATATTTATAAACAAGGATGCTGAGTATTAAAAATAAGAAAACCTCAACCAACGTCAACAACCACTTTGGCCAAAAGCCCAAGTCATCTTTCAGTGTCAACTTACCTCATTCTATCTGGATCTATGGCCCTTTTTCTTAAGTATCTGTCTACCATTAGATTGGCGTAGGATGTCCATATAGAAAGTGGAAATTGAATACAACAGACAGCATTCGCCATATATATTGAACACCAAAGACAAGTCCAACAACAAACGTGAACAACGAATCCACTGAGCCAAGGAATCGTCATCATGCAGGCAAAATTAAGAAGCTCTCAAACTTGGATTACGGGGGAGGTGGTTACAGTTTTCAACACTGAAGAGTTTCAATCACGACCATCAGATGATGATTACAGCAACGACTCCTGTTAGCAAAATGCTACCTGAAGGGGCAACATCACCCAAGATGGGGCCTGTTGGCCAAGAGTAACAGGCAAACTTTACAGCATCAAAGAATGAGGGCAGGAAATTTTACAGCCCTTTCACTTACCCTTCTCATGCGTTAGTCACAAACGAGGCTCAAATCATCCTTACTGGAAACTTATTTAAACACAAACGTATCCTCCTTAGAACGTAGACCAAATAAAGAGCTCTATAATGTGCAGTACATCACACCAACAAGGCCAAATAACATGAGGGCAGGCAGTCTCCACGTAAAAAAATATCCAATAAACCAAACCGAAATTCCCCCGCAACACATACAGATGGAGGGTATATACTCACTTTGTTCAACAAAAATAAAAACCGAAATCCTGTTTTACAATTTGAGACAAAACATCCACTTAAAACCCATCCTTCTACAAAGCATCACAGAGTAAAACTAAAAGACCGCTGAATAATCTTTCTCCACCCATAAATTTATTTTTAAAAAGAGACAAAAAAAAACATGTAGAGTAGTGAAACACCCAAAAAAGACAAAAGAAAACCAAAAAACATAACCGGTAATGTCAAGATGTATAAAAACAAAGAGACAAAAAAAAGGAAAAGAACGAGAGGGGTTCACAGACAACCTAAGACGGGGGGGGTGGGTGTTGTGTTTACCTGGAGACCAGCGCGAGAGGAGCGAGAGACGGGTTTCTTCTTGTCCTTGTCCTTATCTTTGTCTCTGGTGGATTTGCCTGCAGTGGTCAAGCCCTTGGCTCCCTTCCCCGACATTTTCCCGCCTTAATTCTAGGGTTTCTTTTTTCCTTCTTTTGATTTTTTTTTGGCTTTTCTCCCGAATACGAAGCGCGCACAGAGAGGAGGAGATAGACCGCAAAGAGTCGAAATAGGAATCGCCCAAAACAAATAAGAGAAAGGATCCCGATCTGGAATTGGAAGCCAACCCGACGGCTCCCCCCCTTGCTTTTCTTATTTTACCCCTCCTACTCCCCGCTCATTGACCAACCTACCCTTGCTCTCGTGGTTGACGTAGCAGCCCGCCCGTATGGGCCATATGGTGGGATAGCGGGTGCTTGACTGTGTGGCCCGTACGAAGTACCACGGCCCATTCTCAAGCCCATTGAATGGTAATGGTCGCATGGGTAATATGAATGATTAATAAATTCTGGGTAATTTTACAGTTCTCCAAAGGCCACCTTGCAGTATTTTGCATGATCTGCATGTAGACTGTCTTTTTTCCAGGTCACCTGTAACTTACGGCCCGTTTGGTTGGGTGTGATCGGATGTAATGAAATGGAATCAAATGGAATGAAATCTATGCCTAAATTTCCTCCATTTGATTCCATTTCATTACATCCGATCACACCCAACCAAACGAGCCGGTAGTATCTACTTAAGACTCCCGTTGTAAACAGGAAAAAAATCTGGGTAACATTTAAGTTATTGAATAATGTTTAAAAGGCCAGTTAATGTGAAATACAACTACTTTTTTATTAAGTGTATAACTTACTTTAAAACTAAGCTTAGTATATTAAAGATTAGACGAAAAATAAGATACAACTTTTATCGGCTGGCTGCCATATAACTCTTATCATCTATAAACTAAAATATATATAAGTTGTGGATAAAAAATAGTAGAGGGAAATAAACAAAACGGGCATAGTAGAATTGACAAGTGACAACCATCCAACGGGTAGCTTTACTTTCGATTTTAATTCTATAATTAGCATTTATCGTCTTCCATCGCAGAATCCCATAGGCAAAAACATAGGAATCGGAAAGGGATGACAAGAAGCAGGAGAGCATGTAAAAACGCGCAAACAAAAGCTAAGCCTGTTTTATTTCATCACAAGGACAATCACCAGAAAAAAGTCCAAGTCCATATGACTGAACCTTGATAAACAAGCAGGACCAAACAAAACAAAGTTGAATCCTCCAGGCTAACTCCACACCCCCAGGTCAGGCATCTGTTCCCTTCTCCTTCTCAGGAGCTTTCCCTTCTTTACTGCTGATATGGAAACCCTCAATCTTATGAGCAACATCATCCGCAGAAACCTTCACTTTACCGGTCGGTCCATTGCCTGGAGCAGAATCGTTCTCTTCATGATTTGCTGGCCCTGTCTGCCATATTCTGATGGTTCCATCTTCAGATCCGGAAGCATAAGATTCCCCTCCAGGTGCAAATCGCACGCAGTGCACGGGACCATGATGACCCTTGTTGCATCCTATATGCAAGAACAAAGCCAGATTAAAACATGAAAATACAAAGTCAGCAAACTCTACCCAGATATTATGGCCTTGGCAACTGGAAAATAATGCATTTATGCACAATCATCAACAGAGGGCTTTTCAACGACTCAACCAGGGCAATAAGCATGGAATGTCAAGGGGTAGCGCAGAAGATGGTTGAGTAAAAAATGATCAGTCCTACAATGGTTCAGGACCATGTTAAACAGAACAACAAAAAGTTTAGTTAAAACAATTTACTACAGCATTCACACTGAGGGACAAGAAAGAAATTAGTCGGAGAATGGCTTGTGTAAGCCACTTCTGTCCTTGGTATTATTTATTGTTCCTCGTTACCTATCTCTTCTCCTGTGTGGAAATCAAACAAATGGACCCACATATCTTCTCCTCCAGCAACGAACTTATTCCCGAATTTGGGTTCTAATGACGCCGATTCCACATTGCATGGCATGTTGTAGCTCTTTACCAAACCGAAGCTGCAAAATGAACAAGGCACATACAACCAATTAATGCATCAGACAGTATCCAGAGTGAAAGAAAGAATGACCCGAATCACTACTTACTGGTTTGCATCCCAAAACTTAACCATAGACCCATCAGCAGTTGTTATATACCGCCCATCCTGACTAACTTCTGCACTTGTTACGGGTGATTTTGTCTCAAGTGTTTGAACAATTTTGCCACTTCTTATGTCCCACAACCTATCAACAATGATGTTAGAATGAGGACTAATGTGAAGGAAAATTTCTATAACAAAAAGGGAAGTTCAAGCACATCACAACGAAGTAGTTTAGGCAAAAACAGAAACAAGATACCCCCTTCCAGAGCAGATGAGATGGCAAGAACATTAAAAGAATAACTCAAACTAGAAATTTACTGTTTAAACAACAAATCAATCAACATCACCACCAGAGATGCTCTTAAGTAATTATTTTAAAAAAGATATCAACTCCTGGTTCCTAACTGAGGAAGTGGTGTTCAATATGGGAACTGGTGGGTGTAATGGATAAACTTCCAAAACCAACTTCAGCTACAACAAGTCCCTGATCAAAGACATAGACATGAAGAAATGTTGGTTCAGAATATTTATCTAGTGTATTGCAGATCATACCGTTAGTTTTCTTCAGTCATTAAGAATATGCAACAGCATGTATCAGAATTTTTTCTAAAAAAAAGAATATCAGAAATATGACAACATAATCAAGTGAGCAAAGATCAATAACAGACTCTTTTTAACATGTACTGCTTCATTCCAATGTTTTCAGGATAATATGAATCTTGTGCAGAGAAATATAATAGATAGGCACCCCCAAGTATGAAAACATGGATCTCTAACAAGGGAAATCCATGTATTTTTCCAAGATGATTGTCCGGTTCCATTACAATAACAGACAATTGCATCCAGAATTAAAAAAAATTGGGCAGTGGAAATGGTGGAGTGACAAATGAATCTCTGTACACAGAAGAAAATGAAGCAAGTATTACTGCAGGTCAGATTCTATCAATTGAATACTATCTATACCTTACACCACCAATATCAGTACAAGAACTGAGTATAGTCTGGTCACTATGAAGCCATGCAACAGTTCTGATTGAACCGGGAGAATTGTCAACTTCTCTTGGGGGTGCATCAGGACGATTCAAGTCAAATATTCGAAGTTTTTTCTCAAATCCTCCAGTGAGCAAGAGGTGTGTGTCCTGTGCCAAAGAAACATAAAAGTGAGATTTTGTATGCATCCATCTAAAAGGAAAAGGAATACGGAAATTGCAGAATCCATAAGTTTGGGGAACCAAATGAGAGAATGAAATGAAAAGCCCAAGTCCAAGAACATGAAAGCACAAAGACAATAATGAAAAGTTATAGCTACCCCCAGCAGGATCAAACAGAATAAATAAAGAAGAAAATTGTCAAACTAGAAAATTGATGAATCTCACCTCTGAAAATGCACAAGCCCTAACAATGTGCTTATGCTCAAAAGAGTGCAATTCATCTCCAGTCAACGCATCCCACAACTTCCTGCAAATTGACAAAGAAGCAAAATCACAACCATAAACGAGAGACAGAGGAGGAGAGGGAGAGAGGGGCAAGGTTTCAAACAGAGAGGAAAAGATTCAAGTAGGTGTGTGTGGGCAAGTGTTATTCCAAGGCAATCAGGTAACTTCGACAAAATATTCCACTCAGAACAATGTACATACGCAGAAAAATCTGCAGAACCAGATGCTGCACGTAAAGCATTTGTGTCCAGGCAGCAACTCCACACTGCACCTTTATGGCCTTCAAAGGTTCCAATCCAATCTCCAGTCTCGCCATTTCTCAACATCGGAGTAGAATCTGAGGCAAAGCAATAAAATGAAAACAGGAGAACTTGTCCTACTATGTATGCATAGAAATCACCGAATAACACTGTGCATGATGATAACTTCATCTACAATAACTGTTTCACCGAACTTCCATTTAATTAAAGCGAACCAAATTCCAAATATTGACAAAAAAATCAACAGTAAAAAACTAAAACTTCCGTGATTGCGTCTATACTAATAACCAACTCCTACTTCTGGTAACAACGGGTGAAATAACTAAAGAGGCATCAAACTAGGAAACCATAAAACAGAAGCTCCCGGGAGTCCCAGCTAATATGTACAGGAAACAAAGGGACTCGACAGTCAAACCCTCTAGAAAGGCCAAACGCACAAATCTTATAACTAAATCGAAATTAGCGATTAACAACAAGCAGCATTAACAGACAAAACCCAATTCCTAAAACATTCAATCGAGTACAAGCTCATAGTCAAATAGCAAAAACAAGCAGTAACAGAACAGCATAAATACCTTTGCTGGCACTAATGAGAAAATACCCATCTGGAGTAACAGGGCTGTAGAACAAATCCACGACCGGCCGTGAATGCCCATGACACACCAATGGCACTGCCACCTTCTTCTTGTCCATTCTCCTCCTTTAAAATCACGAAACCCCCAAAACCCTAATGGATCAAGACCCCTCGATAACACAAAAAACAACTATACAATCCCTTTTGACTCTTTTCCCGGCTGTGGAGGTTTAAAATACAAAAAACCCAATTCACACAAATTGAGGTACACAACAAAAAGCTCTAGATATGTCAAAATCAGATCAAAAAAATAAGAACCCTTTTTCCTTTTCCTTGTGTATAGATAGATAAGAGTAGTAGTATCTTAGGGGATGTCACTTGGATAAGACTATTCGATTTACTCCTGCATTCTTCTTCTTGCTATAAATCTACATAAAATTGTGTTTGTCTGTGTGATTGATTGATTGTTCCTATTAGTAGTAATTGGCTACATAAAATAGAAAAAAAAATAAATATGAAAAATAGAAAGAAAGAAAGAAAGAAGATACAGAGCTATCTAACTCTAGGGCCAAATGCAGAGAGGAAAACGAGAGTATGGGTTGTTTATATAGTGTGGAATCCTCTGCGCATCCCTAATTTTAATTTGCCCCCCTTTTTTTTTGCCTCTTATTTTAATTTCTTGTGTAAATTCCCCTGAAATTCTTAACTTTTAGCCATCAGGAGAAAACCGAGTGGTTTGTCGTTTGACCCTTACATTTTGCTGCAGATGTTGTCATATGAGAGCTGCTGTTGTGCTACTCTAAAAATAGTTAATAGTTGGAAAATATCTATTAAAGGACCTTTCTAAAAAAAATTTGCTAGATGAACGAAAAAAAAATATAATTATTAAATATCAGAAAAATACTTCAAATTATTTTTTATAATAAAAAAGTTAAGAATTGGTGAAATGAGGTTAAAACTAAAACCTTTTTACGTAAATCTTTTTATTCCTTTTTATGAAAATAATATTATATTGTTTGAGAAGACAACGATATGTTTTTTTATACACTAGTTTTATGATCTGAGTCAAAGGAAAAACTCAAAAGGAGATCCTCAGTTTTAAATTTACTTAAAACATTATTCTAAACTCAAAAGCCAGCATAGCGTTAAATGTTTCATATTTTATATCCTTCTAGTTTTATCTTTTGCCGTTTGTCACTGTACTTTCATTTTCTCAATTGAGAACGGAGAACACATTGCATCTGAAGAGTCTCTGAAATGAAATATTGACATACACGATTATTTAATGGCAACAAATTGTTTGTTACTGTTTTTCCATCAAGTTCATATATTGCAGGGTTCACTTCAAGTTGGTAATAACCCGAACGTTTTTCTCTTTGAATTTCTATGAAATAGTTACACAATCCTTTTGCGCTCAATATAATTGGAAATCTTTGATCATGCCCTTTTCTATTCATGAATGAGAACAATCCAGGTTAGGAATTCTGAGCCAAGCAAGTTCCACTGTACAAGTTGGAACTAGCTTTACCTAGACTAGCATTTCTCTGGTACTAATGTACTGGCACTGGTAGCTCATCAATCATATTTGCAGCTGAAATCCATGGAGAAGTATGTAGGAAACTCCAAAAAAAAAATCACTCCTTTTTACAAATATCCGTCCATCATGACATATACATGACCGTACTGTGAAGTTCTCCTGCAGATTCAATAAACAAAGATTAGATATCAAATGAGAAAAAATATCACTCTCTATTTTCGAAAACTATCATTTTGGAGATATCATTTGACTCTATTAAAGACACTACCAATTTAACTGAGAATCAAGTGAAGCTAGCCTATGATTCTGGGAATTTTTACATAGCCAATACAATTGTGCTTTAGCTTGCAACATTTGTTTCCGTAGCATACAGTACCGTTTAGAGTTGCATACCTTTTGTATAGAGTGTAAACTGCAAAACCTATGCCGCCAATGACCATAATCCCGATAAAACTTAGTAATGCAACTGCCCAGGTTGGCTTCCTGGGTTGCTTTCCTGCCAGTGAGCCTGCATCATGTAGCTCCAGACAGCTTCTTAAATTGCAGGGCTCCTCTCTGGCTGGCTGATATTCATGAAAAGAAAAATAGAAGCACTTCAATGTCCAAGTCTTGAAAGTTAAAACGAATAGGAAAGACTGAAATTTCTGTGACTGCATAGGTGGACATGAGACTAAGGAAATGCAATTAGTTGAGTACAAAAAATGCTTTCATTGCTGGAGAAACGTCAAATCCACCATGTAAAACAGAAAAAGAAAAAGAAAATTAGGATACTTAAATATTTCTGACATGTTAATGTGTGAATGAACAATGAAAATAGAGCAGGAATTGTTCTTTTCACCCCTCTCAGGTGCTTGGTGTTGAATATAGAAGTGAATAAAGAGGAAAAATTGAATCACAGCACAGTCCATTTTTTACTAAACCGACGCCATGTTAACCATCATACTTGAAACAAATATCTATACTAGTAGAGGAGCTTAAGATAATGCAGAAAAAAAGTAGTAATAAAATCTGTGCTTTCACTTATTTTAAACATTTCCACAGACAGTTTCTTGTTTCCCACTCACCATTTCCATCGAGGAACAAAGATGATCATATACTGAATAATCTGGGAGCAGAGTATCTTCAAACACCGCATAACATTCCACATCCCTGGACCTAATTCCACCATCACAAGGAGATGAACAGGGTTTCCATGGTCCGGGAACCCATTTAAAAATCCGAGCACTGTCTGAAAGGTACAAAACAAACAAGGATCATCAGCAGCAAATGATTAGATATCAATCACACTCCTAAATTTACAAGAATTGGTAGGTCCATATACGAGAGATGGAAAGTACCATTTTCTTTTGGCTCTACAAATAGCTCTGCACCAGTTTGGCAATAACCCAATTTGGGTTTACCAGCATCAGAGATGATGTGAGGATCAGAGCAGTCTCTGCAACAAGTATATTGATCGCCATTGTCCATCTTGTTGCTGCACTTTGTACACCAATCTTTTGTAACTTCAGGAATCTCTGCCAAAGAAGCAATTGGCAGCGGTGAGTTCAATGGAAACCTAGTCAAATACACGTCTGCACAAGCCAGGTAAGGCTTGTTGCTTTGCAGATAAAAGGGCCAACTAGCCAAAGCAATCTTGTGGCGTATTGACATAATGTTTTAGATCAATGTAACAACGTATTATCATTCAGGAATTGAGATCTCCAGAATAACTATCTTGTTGTTAAGGTCTTAAACATCAACGTAGCACATATTTGGTTTGAAGTTCTGTTTGTTTAGGGAAATGAGAAATTTTGCAGACCTGGTATGCAGCAGTAGAAACGTGTGTGGTAAGGAGGAGGGCATGATGAATATTCCGGCTCTGGACATGATCCCTCACAGTCATTTGAGTGGTCAATGGTTAAATGGCTGGTAGCACACCCTCCCAACCATCTGTCTTGACAAGCAACATCCCAATAGCATCCTGAAATCTCAAAAAAGAATGAAGAGACTAGAGAGCTTCAGTTGCATATAGAGTTGAGAAAAATTATGAGAAGCCACACTAGAAACAGCTCTCCAACCAGATGATCAGAATTCAAACAAAATTCCATTGACCTATGATCACATACCAAAACCCTTTCTGCAATCAAACTAATACCTACGGCCTACGAATTACAAAGAAGAACTCAATATCATTCATTCTCTACGGTACAGCAAAAACTACTGGTTGTTACACGTAATCCATCCATTTACAGCCAAAGATACAGAAACCCATTGAAACACGTTGCCTAAAGACCACATATACCGTCTCTTCGATACTGTTAGAATAGTACAGCATCGTCAAATGATCATCTTTATATCTGTTCTCTCTGGCATTTCCGACAAATGACCAAACATGCAACTGGGTTTGTGTAGTGGAGACACTTACCGCGAGAAGGAATGGTGAGATTGAGAGACAGAAGAGGAGGGAGAGCAGAGAAGAACAAGAGCAAACACAAACTCCAACGCCATTGTTTGATGATCTTCATTGCCACTTTCCCCTGGAAACAAGTTTATCGGGGATGTCCTAGGAAATGTGGCGTGATAACTAGGAAGGAAATTAAGGAGCTAAAACAAGTTTTGTCTATCGTTTAAGGCTCAAAGTTCTCTGCCAGTCTGGCAAAAATAATACTAAATATTGTATTAGTGAGTAATTAATTATCAAAGTAAAAGTACCGTGTGTATGGTATGGTGGCTGGTGATGGTGCACTTACCAAGTCTGCCATTGAACTAGAAAAAGACTTCCCCAATCCAAAAAAAAAGTTTATGTTTATTATTTATTTTAAAATGGTATTAAATAGCACTAACGTTCAAATTGACAGACTGCTTAAATTTGCAATCAACATGTCAACACGGTTTAAACCTTTTTTTTTTCCCCCCACAATTGACAACTTGTTCTGCAATGCTTTACGATATATACAAATTTATACTACGTACTAAATTTCATTACCATTGAATTATTTTATTTGAGTCTGAGTTTATTATTTATACAGGTTGGTTTGTTTATAAAAACTAGGGATTAAGGCATTAAGCTAGTTATTAACACCGAAGCATCCGAATTAAATATGGTTTTAGAAATTCTAATTTCTACCACAAAAAAAATGGTTCAAGAAAAGTCAACTTTGTACTGTATTTGTATACGATTCCGCGGTTCGCAGGTCAACGAAAGCTTTTGGGCTAATGTGGGCTTCCACTATCACGTATTTAGGGCCGGAAGTGTTAAACGAATGGGCTTGTTGAGGGGACGGAAACTATATAGAAGGGAAGAGACTATGAGTATGCACAACAGGATCTTCGATCCGTTAGTATATGACTTAAGACTTAAGACTTTAGTATGACTTTCTCTAAGCCCAGCTCATTTTATTTGTTGATTATATGAATTTTTCTAATTTATTGTGAAGTTATAAATGCAATAAATTGAAATTTGTTCTTCACCATTTGTTGACTCTCGTGCCTTTCCCGAAGAAAGTAATTTTTTTTGGTAAGATAAAGTTTAAGTTGAGGGAAGGCTGCCCTAGTCTAGAGACAGAGAAACTATCAGAAGGACGATCGGTAAGCTTCGAACTCTCTAACTTCGGGGCAATGTGAATCAGCTCCAAAGTTTATTAATTGGACCAACACCGAAAAAAACAAGTTTAACACCCAAAAAAACAAGTTTATTACTTCCTCTGTCCTTTTTTATTGTCGTTTAAGGAATCAACACGATTATTAAGGAATGTATTAAATAGCTGTAAATTTAAGAATCTTATACTACACTAATACTAAATTATCCCTTATTAGGAAAGGATAAAATCCAACAAAAAATCTAACTTCATGGGAATAAAGGATAAAATAGGAAAAAGATCATTTAATGCTCACAAAACATACCAATACGACACTATTTTTGGGACAAATCTAACTTGTTAAAACGTCAATAAAACGGGACAGAAGGAGTAATTAGATGAGCATGATATAATACACAGGACTAACAAAACAATTAAAAGTTTACGGGCAACACTAAATCGTACTGTTAAATACTAAATTTGGTCCAATTAAATTTCTTCATGAGTTCATTTACAGGCTTATTGGCCCCATCAAAACTCAAAAGTCAATAGCATTTTAGAAAATGGCACATATACATACCAACAATGCAACAACAAATTTCCTTTTGTTTTTTTGGGTGTTCAACGAACCCCTTAGACTTAGAATGCCACGTTCCCATAAGCTGGGTACGGATGATAACTACTGATTAACAACTGCTGACACTTTGCGGTATGTTTTTAGTTTCTTCTCTTCAGATTTGTTTTGTAGAAAAATGATGATTGGGCGTCACTGATAACGTCAACTAGAATATTGGCTATAAAATATTTTTGTGGTGCTTCGTAAATCGAGGGTTTATTTATTTGTTCCATCAAATCTCCCATTTGGTGAATTCAACTCAATTTATTCGTACGTGGCATTAAACTGTCCACAAGATTGGATAGTAAAATCAGATGCGTACAACGTTAGACCGTACGGTTATTAGGGTGGTAGAAGCTATTAAGCCTGGAAGGCGACAAACAAATCTTACGACTTGGGGTCCAATTGGGCCCAATTTGGACTTGTAAAATGTTTAAAACTTGACTAGAAATATAAGGACAAAGAGAAACATATTACTCTTACAATGGGACAACGGAAGAAAGCCTAATCGCACACATCACAGGGGGTTTCTTCTTTTCTTTTCTTGAATTTTTTAAACAACTTAAACAAATCAGTCCCTATATGTTATTCGTCACTCTGTGTTTTTATTGTTTTCGTCGAGATATGATATTCATCACAGAATCATAATCTATATGGTGCATAGATTTGCAGATGACGTTTAGTGTGGTCGATATGTATCAGTGTGATATGGCCTTTAAAAAACCAATCGTAGAATAATGAATGGTCTGTAGTAGATTGTACTTATCCAATTTTCCATGCAAAAATATTGTTTTTTTTTAAAAGAATTCATCACATAAACCTGCTGAAATTGCACTGGTCGGCGACTGTGAGGCCAGGAGGAAGCTGGAATGTGATATTCTTTTTTGTCCACCGCATTTGATTAATTATTTGTTTAAGTAATTCGTTCCTTCTTGAATTCAAACATTCTCGACCTGATAAGCAACCTGGAATACTGAGATAATGTATTATATCCATGATTGATTGGTACTAGGACGTACCCAGCTTTGTAAATAATACAGCAAATGAAAATTAGTTTTACCATTTCATTGTGCAAAGAAGATTAATCTGATTGTGAATTGACCAAGCTTAAACTTAAAATTTGTACACGTCCAATCATACTTTGTACGAGGGAGACTTTGAGGATTCCAACACATTTGGTCATAATTCGTCCCAGTCAGAAAAGAGTAAGGCATTGGTTTGATCAAGAAGAGGCTGATCCAAATATGGCTAATTAAAGAGAAGCGCGGCTGGACCCAGATACATAAAAAAGGTAGGCATTGGTTATTGTCGTGGAATTCAAGTTGGAAATTTGCATTGATACGACAAGGAAATTAATGAACGATTGGTACGTATTCAGTTCCAGATTTCACAAATTTGGATTTTTTTTGGGAAATTTTGTTTTCTTTCCTCGTTTTCTGCCACCGAACATTGGCTCGCTAAGTGAGTGGTTGGACTAGGAGGATCAAAGACTTGTAACCAGGAAAAATATGGCATTTTTGGCCACCACGAACCCTCATGGAAGGATATATATATGGCTGCGATGGAATAATTTTTGGAAGAAAAAAGACGGATTATTTTACGTACTATCGTCTTCAGCCTTGTTTGGGTTCATTGATATGTATATTTTTTTTAATATTAGTAAAGTATTGTTGGATTAATTTCTCTTCGTGACACTCTGTGTGATACATACATCTATTAACAGCACAAATTCTATATATCCATCCCTACAGGACTCAAAATCTGAACTTCAGGATTTTAAGAAAGATGCAGTCAACTTACACCCGCGTCATTGGTATTGTTTTTTTCTACCTCCAAATATATTTTCCATAGGAAGCTTAATTACCCATTTGAGACCGTATAACTAAAAATAATTTCCAATTAAGGGTTACACTCCTAAAAACCATACCTCCTTTGATTGGAAAGCAAGTTAGTTTTCATTTCTGTTGCGTTCAAGAAATAAATTGTTTCCCAAACTTTTTTTTCATTCAATATTTTGGACATATCTATTAAATACAACTATTATATTTCAAAAAGATCTCAAATCATTATTGCATCACATGATGTTAAGCGCTTCTTCGCCTAGCGTTTATTTTTATTTCTGTTAAGTGTTACCATCAACGGTGAGTGTGTTTATTAGTATATGGAAATTTTTTAGAAAAATGTTATTGTTAAAGATATTCCATATATTTTAGTGGTAAAAATAAAGATAGTTAATACGTACAGGGCACAAAAACTTAGTTCCACAATTGAACAGTCCATAGATGGGCCCTGATTTACCAACCCTAAAAAACGTGACAATTTGAGGGGAAAAAAAAAAAAAACATACCCGATCTTCTACCATGGCCATTAGCCAAAACTTATTGGGTTTTAGGTTTTGTTAAGATGTCAACAAACTAGTCTGTAACATAGACAGCAGGGTAATTCCTATTGATTGCCAACAATCCAGACCAGAATTGCAAATATTCTTCTTTGGTTGTCACCCTTAATTGGACAAAATAACACACCACATGCAATGAACTATGCACCATAAGAAATCATTGAAAAATGGGAAAATGGAAAAATGGGCTGGGCTAGACATTCTTCCTACTTACAGTCGCCTGTCTTTTTCCTAGGCCGCGTCATTATTTTTTTCTTTTTTGTCGCTCCGTTTTGTTGCGCTCTCTTCCCTGTCCACATTATTACTATTATATATAACTCTTCTTGTGTTGCAAAAGGAGCCGCAACTTGAGTTTCAGACAGGAAATATTTCCCACGCTACGCTACTGGAAAACAAAAGAAACGCACACTCTTTCGGGCTCTGTTCTCCTCCTCCAAAAATTCGCGGTGGTCATCTCCCAAACGGAGAGAAGACTAAAAACCAACGTCCTCTGGTAAATCTCTACAATCTCTACCCTATGCAAACAAATGCAACCACATATAATCCATATTCTGTGTATGGTTCTTTCTTTTTTGTCATAATTGGTGCATGAGGTACTGTGTATCTATATACAGAACTTGGCTTCATGGCCGAGTTGTTTGTTTATAGGAGATGACGGTTTTTTTTTTTGTTTTCTGGCGTTGACCCTTTATTTCCCATGAATGCCAAATCAAACAGGACGGTTTGTTTTGTTTGGTTGCTGGGAGAAAGAACTGGCATTGTTGATTTTCCTTTCTTTCTTTTTTCCTTTTTTTCCTATCTGTGTCTTCTAATTCTCTTCCTTTGTTTGGTAACATTCTAGATGTTAGGCAAGTGAATCCTCACTGTCAAAACACTTAAAGTTTCGTTGGTGTCACTTGTCAGAACTTGGGTTGTTTATATACTTTTTCTTGAGTCCTTGCAAAACAATTCGATGCAACAAAGGTTTAATTTTTCGCATTCCTTGTTAGTCGAAACAGCTGCAATAAAGGTTTGATTTTGTTTCTCTCTTATTGAATAGCATTTCCTGCCCAATTAGGATACTTCGTTTCTTTTCTGTTTTCAGTCCTCTGTTTATGTTCGATTTGCTGTTTTATCTAACTGGGATTGTCATTCAATTTTTGTCACCAGAGATGGAGTATATTAAGACTCCATTTAGAGGTATTGTAAATGATGTTAGAGGAAGAGCAACTTGTTATAAGCAAGATTGGATTGGAGGAATTCGTTCAGGACTTGGGTAAAGTTTACTATCTTTCACGAGGCAGATTCAATTTGGTCACAAGGCTTTCAATTTTTTTGTATATTCATTGTGATCGAATTTTTATAATCTTAACCTCTGTTGTTTATGTAAACAGGATATTAGCACCGACTACATATATCTTCTTTGCTTCTGCTCTTCCTGTTATTGCCTTTGGTGAGCAGCTGAGTAGAGACACAGGTTAGTATTTGCCCTTCTTTACAGTTTTCTTTTCTCTCGTAAAGGATCCAAATATCTAGTTTTGACTTTTGATCACACTGAAAATGGAGGACTTGACAAAAAACTAAGAATAATGAACATTTACTTTTTCTAAAACTGACAAATGGTCTATAATGGAAAATGGAAAGTTTTGAAACTGACAAATGGTCTATAATGGAAAATGGAAAGTTTTGCAACTGACAAAGGTGCTTTAACATCTCGTGAGGAATTATGTTATCATTATTATTAGTTTTTTCTATGCAAATTTTTTTTCACATCTGAGTCCAGTTTTCTGCTGTTGATTTCTTCCAACTCCTTTTACTTTAAAAATATTATTTTTTTGAGCTGAAGAGTATTGTAATCCTTATTATAGATGGAAGCCTGAGCACAGTGGAAACATTAGCTTCCACTGCTATTTGTGGAATCATACACTCGTTATTTGGTGGCCAACCTCTTCTGATACTGGGAGTTGCAGAGCCCACTGTGATCATGTACACGTACCTGTACAACTTTGCCAAAGGGCGGGAAGATTTAGGACAGAAACTTTTCTTAGCTTGGGCTGGATGGTAGGAGGAATTATTTCTCTTTACATATTTTCAGACTAATTGCCAGGATTTTTTATTATTAATCTTCTATTTCAATGTCCCTTTCAGGGTTTGTGTCTGGACAGCTCTTTTGCTGTTTCTTCTTGCCATATTCAATGCCTGCGCCATAATAAACAGGTTTACTAGAGTTGCTGGTGAACTTTTTGGCATGTTGATTACCGTACTATTCATTCAAGAGGCTATCAAGGCAAGTCCAATCAAAATTGCAACATAACATCATCCTTTTTTACCAAAAACATATTTTCTGATGCAAAATTCCAAGAAGTGAACATCTGGTGGAATGTTTTGATCTCAGGGAATGGTGAGTGAGTTCGAAATTCCTAAAGATGAAGACCCAAAACTGGAGAAGTATCAATTTCAGTGGCTCTATACAAATGGATTGTTGGGTGTTATATTCACCTTTGGCCTTCTTTACACTGCCTTGAAAAGCAGAAAGGCAAGATCGTGGTGGTATGGCACAGGTTTGTGAGGCAAACTTAAATAACATTTAGCTTTTGCCTTAAGAATGGCAATCAGAATGGCTAATGATTGCGAGGCCCCAATTTTTGATTTACCATTCCACCAACACCGTGTTCTACAGGACGGATTAGAAGTTTTATTGCGGACTATGGAGTTCCCCTGATGGTTGTGGTTTGGACCGCACTTCAATTTACGATACCAGGAAAAGTTCCCCTTGGAGTCCCTAGAAGGCTTTTCAGTCCTCTTCCCTGGCAACCTGCTTCCTCGCATCATTGGACTGTAATCAAGGTAATCAAATGTCCACTTCATCTTGTTGCTCTACTTTGGTCATGGCTCAATATTGGAGAAACTTGCCATACATGTAGGCTGATTATACATTTTCCTCGTAGACGAACATTATCTGATTTAACACTCTAGACACCAGACATGATTTTCTCGATACATTTGCAGGATATGGGGAATGTCCCTCCGGTGTACATCTTTGCTGCATTTATTCCAGCTCTGATGATAGCAGGACTCTACTTCTTTGACCACAGTGTTGCATCCCAAATGGCACAACAAAAGGAGTTCAATCTCAAAAATCCTTCTGCATACCATTATGATATCTTGTTGCTCGGTTTTATGGTACATTTTATTGTCATAAAGTTGTGATAGATATATACTTGTCCCCCTTTTGCTTCAAAAGACCTAAGTTTCTGTCATTTACAAAATGGTTTCAGACTTTGCTTTGCGGATTGATAGGACTGCCTCCTTCCAACGGTGTCATACCGCAGTCTCCCATGCACACTAAGAGCCTCGCTGTTCTCAAACGACAGGTCAAATTTACAATATTCATTATAGCAAATTCCATATCCTGCTGCAAGCTTAACTGCATTAGATGCTCACATAATCTAGTTAATCTAACTGCAGTCGATCAGGAGGAAGATGGTAGCAAGTGCCAAAGAAAGTATCAGCCAAAAAGCCAGCAACTCTGAAATTTATGGCAAGATGCAAGCTGTATTTTTAGAAATAGACCGAAGCCCAGTTGTAAGACCATTCTTCTGCGAAATAATTATGTTTCTTCATTGCTTTCTTTAACAGCAGTAATTCATCACCAACGGTTTTCTCAAGTTTCTTGTAGTTGCTTGTTTTCTCAATCGAATTGATTTGGTGATTCCCATGTTTCTAGTAAGAGGAAGATACCACACACTTCAAAGTTTTAACACATTTTTTCTAGTACACACCCACATATAAACTCACATCGTACACTCTCTTTAAAAATGTTACTCGTTTACTTTCTTTTCTAGTTCTGCGAAATATAGTATTGCATCCCAAATGGCACAGTATCATCTACAAACCAAAAATAGCAAATAACAAGTAATAGCACATATGAAATATGCTAGAAAGTGTGCGTTGCTAATATTCTTCTAATAGTAAGTATAACTTGCATTGTGATTATGACATCAAAACAGAATAGTTAGCATTTTAGTTCAGCGTTTAAGTTGTTCTATGGTTTCCAAAATATTGCAGCCTATGGTAGCTAAAGAGCTCAGAGAACTTAAAGAGGCCGTCATGAAAGGGGAGAACAAAGAACAAGATACATTTGACCCGGAAAGGCATATTGATGCCTACTTGCCTGTTCGAGTCAATGAGCAGAGAGTGAGCAATCTGCTGCAGTCATTACTTGTGGCACTATCAGTATTTGCCATGCCTATAATAAGACTCATACCTACATCAGTCCTCTGGGGCTATTTCGCGTACATGGCAATTGATAGTCTCCCCGGCAACCAATTCTGGGAAAGAATACTACTTCTCTTCATTACACCTGGTCGACGGTACAAGTAAGTTATGCTAAACATTGTAATAAAAGATGTGATAAATTTTTGAAACAGAAGTTGCATGTTTACCATGAGCATGTTATGCATATTTGGTGCCATGATTTTTTTTAAAGAGCATATGCCTGACAATCTAATTTGGCAGGGTAATGGAAGCTGCTCATGCTTCGTTTGTAGAATCAGTTCCATTCAAATACATTGCCCTCTTCACTATCTTCCAAATACTGTATTTCCTACTCTGCTTTGGTGTGACTTGGATTCCAATAGCGGGCATCCTATTTCCATTGCCATTCTTCATCCTCATGAGTATAAGACAGCATATTCTTCCTAAGTTTTTCCATTCGCAACATCTCCGAGAGCTTGATGCAGCCGAATACGAGGAACTCACTGGCACACCACGACATTCTCTCAGCATGTCCAGAGTATATTTCTCTCTACTTTTTCTATTCCAGAGATCTTAGGTTTTCTGTTTGCTAAATACTGATTTATGTAACATTTTATTAGGAACGAGAAACACCTCGTCATGGTAACGGAGAAGACACTATAGACATGTGTGATGCTGAATTGTTGGATGAGCTGACTACCAACAGAGGAGAGATTAAGATTAGAACCACAAGTTTTAGAGAGGACAGGGCTGAAGACAAACACTATCAGGTATTATAACCCTGCTTTCTTCATTCTGTAGATCTGTAGGAATGGGCCACTTAATATTTTCTAATCAGAAAAACACAGTAATATACGAAAATATCCCTACTTAGTATTAATAAATTAAAATTAGTAATATTAATATTTTATTGAAGTAACCAGTCATACAATACAATCATAAATGTCATGTATCTTGGAGTACTAATACTCTCTTTGAATTTGTTTCCTTGAAATAATTGCAAAATATCTGATATTCATGGTTGATATAACAATGTCGTAGGTTTATCCTGAGGATGCTCCGGAGGAAGAGTAAGAAATAGTTCCGGTTTGTATAACCTTGAAGAAAGTTGACGATGTCCAAAGACTAATACTTTTATCCTGTGCAAAAGAGTGCAATCAGGTTTGTTTGAGAGATATAAGGGAAGAAAAAGGTATATTGTAGAAAGAAAAGAGAATATGCAATAGAAGAGGATAGGTCTCTTGGCGTTCAGGTTAGGATCATCAGGTTCAGGTCATGTGAATCAGATTAATTTCATTCTTGTATACTTCCTATTGCATGGGTACAAACTCCAAATTCCATTTCCATGTATCCTCTGTAATCCATACTATAAGCTCGGGTTCGAATCCTATTATATGCAAAATATTTCGGTCAGAGGACTCACTCACTATAACTTGTTGTGCTACCTGAATTGAATCCGGATTAGGTGTGCGATTCGGGTCGGATCCGAATCCTCGTACCGTATGGAACAAAAAAAAATATAAGCTCTCAGCCAAACGAAAAGACGAGATGCATAGCAACCTCAAGAGTCGAGACCAAGATCTTACTGGTAAGAAATACTCTTCATGGGTGAATATGGGTTGTCTGCCTTCGTACAAGTTCACTTCAAAGCCCATAAAGTTTTGGGTTTCGTTATCTCATTTAAAACCTCAACGGACTGGACTTGTAAGAAGCCAGTCAAATCTTGTAAGGCCCAAATGACGAAAACAAAGCTAGAAAAGAAGAGCCCATCAATTGTATTCCACTATGCTGCCCTTTTCGCCCAAAAGCGAGAACCATGAACAATCCTTGTCCTACTACCCATCACATTCACACATCTGCTGTCATTAAAAAAAAGCCAAAATATCCCCAACGAAGCAGAAAAGGGAATAAAGAAAACCAAAAAAGTGCTAACGTGGGGCCCCCATTGCCTTCTCCCCAACACCTTCCACGTGAGCAACCTTATCCACTCCCTCATCCTCTACGTCCCGCAACACCTTCAGACACAAGTCCTCCGCTTCAACCGTTGTACCTTTGTTCCTAAACTACCCTCATTTCCCGAATGTACAACTCCTCAAAGCGCTCAAAATCGTATCCTAAATCACAGCCGATCAAAGTCCACGAAGAACTCAACCCCCAAGTCAAAAATATTATCCAAAACATGGTACTCGCCCATAGTTTTTCATATCTCCTCTCTCTCTCTCTCTCTCTTGTCTAATTAGAAACTCGCATTTAGTTTACTTTTCTTTGCGTTCTCTCTAAGAAGACAACAACAAACGACAATGGCATCCACACTTACATTCACTTCCTCCTTGCCCTGCACAATCAGGGCATCGTCAGCCGGGTCCTCCAAGAAACCCGACCCAAATCGCAGGAAGGGCGCCTCTTCTCCAGCCTGGTGGGCCCCGATCTTCGGGTGGTCCTCTGACCCGGACTACATTGGCAAAAACAGCAGCAATAATGCCGGCAACAACCCGACAAAAGCCGATGGGTCCGACAAGGGGGGTTCCGGGATGTCTGGTTCCGACCCGGAGCCCGGTCGGTCGAGGTCCAGGTTTGCTCCCGGGTGCTTCACGGAGGAGAAAGCGAAGCAGCTGAGGAGGAAGACGGTGGAGGGCAGTGCCTTCCACGATGTAATGTACCACTCGGCGATCGCTTCTCGCCTGGCTTTGGACGACGGGTCGGAGGAGTAGAGGCGGAGGGGCCCTGGTATGTAGCTGCCACGTTTTATACGAAGGTGGCTGCAAATTTGTCGAAATGAAATCAGATCCAGAGTGTACATTTTGTTTCAATAAGTTTTTCTTTTTCTTTTTCTTTTTCTTTTTTTTCCTTCTTTTTAGAACTTGGGTTTGTATTGTGTGATTTGGAGAACACGAAGTTTTTAGTGTGTACTCTGTGATCTTGTGGCTGTTAGTTAATCTGAGATGTTTTAGTAATAAAATAAAATGTTCCTGAATTATGGCCGTTCATAGAATGGGACCCACAAGGATTGTCGTCTGGCCGGTTTATTTTCCGATTACTCCGTTCCTGTAAAAATTCAAAATCGAGGACTCACGCGCACGCCCTTCTCGTCCGTCTACTTCTCACTTCCTTCCCGTCGGCTTCTTGCAGTAATTTGTCCTAGTTTCCAATTGTTACCCTTTAGTCTCCTTGTCTTGTCTTGCTTAGTCAAAAATCAGTAGACACCAAAAAAAAAATAAAAAATAGCGACAGACTGACAATGATGTATGGCTAATTTAGTCAACTAGTCTTAAAATCTTAGACCATTTAATCTGCAGATCCTTTAAAACGATGGTGCTGCTGGGATGAGTGTCTAAATAACTTTACTCCTCAATTTAGCTGATTAATCCTAAAATCTAGGGTGAGATGATGTTGGGCTATTCAGATTGGACCAAAATTATATGGGTCGAATTCACTGAAAAGATCAAAAAGATGGGACGCCCAAAAAGTGTAAGGTGACTTGATTTTGTGGGCCTCATTCAATCAGCCCAGTAGTATCACATGTCCGGTTCCAGTTTTAGCAGTCCTGATACAAAAAATGGTAGGATAGCTGCTCATTATATAATTGGCTACTGCCCCATCGGATCTTCTCGTTTTGGGCCTGCTATTTATAGGGTGCGATTTGTGAAGCCCAACCAGACCAGATAGAAACCCTTGAATTTTAAAATAAAGAGCTTGTGTTTTGGAGTTGGTCCACCTAAGTGACTTGGTCTGGCTTAAGCAATGTCTTAAGATTAGTCGAGGCAAGGCTCCGGATACCGTTAACAAAAAAAATTGTTTTTGTTCTCGACTTGCTATGACTGCCTCGCTCTTGTGAGTTGGGAAATTCCTATTCTAAAAATTTGTGATGGGGGCAGGGTTGAGCAATGAGTATAGATGGTCATGGCAACCCGTTTTGCCAGGAATGAGTATGGTCAATTTGACATGGAAACTTGGCGTATGGTCAAATTGACGAAACTACAAAGTTCTTGTTACCTACTTGTCGTTGATTTTCTTCAGAATATGAAGGTGGTTGAAGCGAATCTCTATTTAAATTTTGAAACAATCTTACAAAAGCCTGACACCGAGAACTCATGTTCTCGTGTCTGAACATGTACCATTTGAATCGGCGACAGCTTCGCCTGGAAGTTCATTAGTTCTTTTAAGTATTAACCAGCATTTTAAGAATGTGTGATGGTGTGTATACAGAATCCTACCAGCATTCCAGCAAATCCTACTAGAAAATCATACATGTTAATTATACGTGTAATTAGAAAGATATTAACCAATGAGCTACAGGCAAAAACATAAAAAAAGGTTCGAGTCCCACCTTCCTCGACTAATATAAAAAAGAACTAGAATGTTGATAAGATTTTTTTACTTTACCCGTCATATAACTCGGATTTTGGTTATAAATATAATGTTTGCCTTTTTTACACCATTAAACGCTTGAGGATCAATAGAGTTTACTGGTATGTCACTATAACACTACGCTTCATTTTGTTAACTTGTAAATATGGTCATTGTCCTGTCATGCCTCTAATCCTATGCATTTATTTACTAACATTACATGTGATGCAACCTTTTGTTTTATCATATGATTTGCTAATTGCCGACCAAAAAGGAGCGAAACTTAAACAAAAGGGTCGATAAAGTATCGAGCTGCAATAATTATATGGAGTAACTGAATGGATACTCAATCAAAATGCCTGCTTGCACATGGGTTACAGAGGATAAGATCTGAATAATCCTTTAATTAAAAGCGAATTTGATTCCTCCAAAATTTGTTTCTGATATATATCTGTTGAATCCACACGAGCAACTTATTAGAGAATCATTATAATTTGATTGATGAGTAAGTTATTGAAGGTTGTTTTTGTCAATTGCTAAGTAGATCTTGGACAGGAATCAGCTTCTCAGAAGTACCATACAGACAAGATGTTTTCAAATCCATGTGCTTCTCCATGCTGGAACATTAATTCAAACAGCTTATATTGTATATAGATTTTGTGGCATGATTTCGTTCGATCACTCTCTTATATTTGATTCAGCTGAATTTGTGCCAAACAGATGAATTGTTGATAATGAATGCTTGAAAAATAAGGATAGGTATACTCAAAGAGGCAAGGCAACACCAGCTTGCCAATAATTCCATGTGGCTTTGAATTTGATGTCGTCTAAATAGTAAATACCTTCCCCAGAGGAGAGACAGATTTACGAACGTAAGACCTGGGAAGCCAGGTGCAATTCAACTTCATATAAATGCAAATAATATGGACGACACCACCCACATAAACCCAAATGATCCGGTCCTCAAATTATGGTGTTGATTTAAAAAAACAAATAAATTATGTATCCTAATTAAAGTGGCAACAAATTAATTTGTTTAAGCGTGTATCTTGCACAGTAAATTCTCTTTGATGCATCCATTCTAAATTAACAAATCATGCTACATCATCATATTCTTTGCCAATCATTCTCAATATTTGATTCAAAATAGATTGAGAGTTCGAACTCTACCCGACTGTCCTTCATGGTGGATAATCTGTAAATACAACTCTAATCTGTAAATACTATTCTAAATGCTGACTGAGGTTAGTAATTTAGCTTGGCCCTATACTTGGGAGCTTCCCCCTCAATTTAAACTTTGCCTTACCATATATATATTTGATCCAAATCCGTTCCACATAATACATTAATATTCTCAAACTTGTGTTTAGATAACTAAAGGTTAACACATAAATATGCATGAAACCGGATAAGTTTTATAGCAAGCAGGGGTCTTACTTTTTCGTCAATTCCCGCAACAGAAATTTTCTATTTATGCAGACATTTTTCTCTAAGATTCAGTATTCCCCTTGGATATATAAATATTGAAAAGAGGATCAGAACAACAGAATTATTACAAAGAGTCAAGAGACAAAAAATGACGATGTGAACAAAATAAAAAAGGAGAAAATTATAATTAAAACCCTAGATATATATGTATTTTTTTGGTATACGTATGCAACCGTAAAATATGGGCAATGATCTGAATCAATCACGTTAGTTTATTTTGTCTTTAACGAACATTACCCCAAAATAATGATGTTTTCACATCTTTCACTGAAATCATGAAATGTGCTCATCTGACAATGGATCAAGTGGCATCCCTGTAATATTCTTTGAAATACAGTGTCTTTCTTCCAGACTAGAGTACATAAAAACCCATTGCTCCCCTTCATGGTTTTCATACCAAAAACCAAACCATCTTTTTCCCTCCCATCTTCTTCTTCTCCTATCCCTCTCATTCTCCCTTAAAACTAAAGCCACAATGTACAGGGCCTCCGTGCTGTTAGTGCTACTTTGTGTTACCTGTACCGTTGCGTTTTCGGTTCCTGATGGTAAGCTCTCTTAAATTTTATTATGTCTTATTCTGCACAAACTTTTTATTTTCACGTAATTTTTTGCTGTAATGTATATATTCTCTACGTTCCTACTATATATCTAGCAATATATATGATACATCTAGTCGCTGTTTTTGTTAGATTCTGACGTAAATTTAAGCTCCTCGATAAAGCTTAGGTTGCAATAGGCATTCCTCAAACGTTAGCTAGGTAGTAAATCCAACATCTGCTTAACCAATGTGAGAAAATGCATGCAAAATGTCCATATTTTCCTCTAGCCAGTAGCCAGCCAGTCTTATTTCAGCCAAGGAAATATATTAGTCTTTATGAACTGAAAATTAAAGTTTCTCATCAATCTTTGGGTAAAATATATTTCATCTGGTGGCGTTAATTACTCAGTATAGAACGCCAATTACAAATTTCAAAGATTCTGAATTCTTAATGACAGAAGTTCGACAATTACTGGTTATTTCTGGAACTGAACCAAGAACGATAAATTCAGCTTACATGAATCAATTAAAGCAACAGGCTTTAGTTGTCTCTAATTAATTTGTTTGTCCGGTTCTGTGTTGCTGTACATGGGAGATGGTGTACTACATAATTTTGAATTTTTACTCACAAATGAGGATTGTCTAAAGAACCTCGTGATTAGGAAAAATCATCTGCATAAGCCAAGATCTCGATGGGGATTATTCAGGCTTGAATCCCGATAAGAAATTCGGGCATTACTTGTCAGTAAGGTTAACTTAACTTGGGATTTTGTAGTAAATTGGACTACCAAGTTATGCAATGGGTGCTTTCTAGTCCCGGCATTGGACGACGCTTTTGCTTTTGTCATATGACACCGAATATAAAACTCGGTTAACATACAGCCGCTAAGCAACTGGCATCAATTATGATACACACAAAAGGCAAAACTGGGGCATTTAACATTCTCATTCATGTGCCTGGTTGTTGGGACAGCAATTACTGCTGAATGACCTGAAATACCTTTCCATCACTCAGCATTTAATAATTCTCAGTTCAAATTAATTAGTATGCTAGTACTATATTTCAAAATTTGTCTTTTCTTGGTCGAGTATATTTCAATTTTCAAGATGGAAAGGAAGGCTGTGAAAAAAGGTTAAAAAAAAAAAGCATCCTTCAATGGTTAATTTGAATCCATGCCGCTGGTTGATAAAAAAAAAAAGAATCCATGCCGCTGGGGCCAGGCACAAGTTTGTAGTAGTAAATATGAGCATTAAGTAGTCAGAATGTGATGGTATAGTATCCTGCTAGCTCATTAATTAAATATATGCGTACTAGATCTGAAATTCCTCGTGCAGCTAGCCTCAATTATTATTACTGTTAGAATGGTGACATGCTATTAGTTTGTCATTTTACCAGTATATTGAAAGACGGATTTGTGATAATAATGCATCATCCCATTCCTTCAATCACATGGCCTCCTGGTACAGAACATGTGATGACACCTAAGCATGACCATTAGTGGTCTCAGATGTGAAGGCAAAGACAGTTGTGATTTGCTAATCATCTTTAAAATTCTTATCTTGTTACAGATCTCTTGTCAGAGTCAAACAAAGCATCTTCTTCTGGTCTTTTCTAGTCCAAATTAAAAGTTACCAAACATGCATACTATTACTATGTGTTATGAAATTAGTGAAACAAAAATAAGTTAATCCTAGGATAGAAAGTAAAATGGGCAGAAATGTGTTACAATTTGAGCATTGAGCTCCTCTGTTATCTGTATACAGAACTGAATGATTATTCATGTAATGTGTATATCTAAACCAACTTGGACCAAAAATTTTCAGGTTTGTTGCCTAACGGGGACTTCGAGTACGGACCAAAGCCATGGCAAATGAAAGGCACAGTAGTGAAGGACAAGAATGCTATCCCAAACTGGGAGATTTCCGGCTTCGTTGAGTACATAAAATCAGGGCAGAAACAAGGCGACATGTTGCTTGTGGTGCCTGGTGGAGCCTTTGCAGTCAGGCTAGGGAACGAGGCATCCATTAAGCAGAAAATAAAGGTCACGCAAGGAAAGTTCTACTCTATAACTTTCAACGTGGCCCGTACCTGTGCACAAGAGGAGAAACTGAATGTCTCTGTTTCACCAAATAAAGAACAAAACGATTGGGGAGTCCTGCCAATGCAAACAATGTACAGCAGCAATGGATGGGACACTTATGCGTGGGCTTTCGTGGCTGATGCACCTGAAGTTGAGATCTCCATCCATAACCCAGGTGTGGAAGAGGACGCAGCCTGTGGCCCTCTTATTGATTCTGTGGCCCTGAAGCTTTTGTCCAATCCTAATCGTCTCAGCGGTAATTAGACTACGTATATTATGGAAGATGATTCTCACACAATTAGTAATACTTTCATGAATGCTAATAGTAAGTTACATGTGGGTTAATTTGCAGATAACTTGATAAAGAATGGAAATTTCGAGGAGGGTCCTTATGTGTTCCCCAACACAGACTGGGGTGTCCTCATCCCTCCAAAGATTGAGGATGATCACAGTCCTTTACCCGGCTGGATCATTGACTCTCTTAAAGCTATTAAGTACATCGACCGCGAGCATTTCACTGTCCCTGAAGGCAAGAGAGCTGTTGAACTTGTTGGAGGGAAAGAAAGTGCTCTGTCACAAGTTGTCAAGACCATACCAAAGAAGACCTACGTCCTCACATTCAGCGTTGGCGACTCTAACAATGGATGTGCTGGGTCCATGGCTGTAGAGGCATATGCTGGCTTGGACAGGATCCAAGTCCCGTATGTCTCCAATGGCAAAGGTGGGTTTAAAGTTGCCAAGTTTAAGTTTACTGCTGTGTCTACTCGCACAAGGATCATGCTCCTGAGCTCTTACTACCATATGAAGAGTGACAACTCTGGCTCTCTTTGTGGCCCCGTAATAGACAACGTGAGGTTGGTTAGTGTTCGCAATCCACGCCGTCTTCTGTAATCAGCCATTGTTAATTGCACTCCTTATGCAATTACATTTTCCTCGTCCACCTAGCCCATCTTCGTATCCATTAAAATCCTTTATATACAAGAGATTCATGTGTTAGAAACAAGAGAGATTGTTGTGAGTTCAAATTACATAGATGTTCCAGTTCTTTGTATTAAATTGCTCGTTTCTCTTATTTCCTTATGACGCCACTTACTTAGGGCATATATCATTAGAATAATGAAATTCGATTATTGTTTGCATCAATATGCTCTTCTGTCCATGAAGTCCTAGTTAGGAACTTGGGTTTTTCGTTATAAAGTTAACTGAGCAAAGGGATTTGCATTAAGCTAAAAATTAACCAACGGGCGTGTGTGTCAAACCCCTGCAAGGCTGAACTGAAACGTGGTTATGTAACAAATCAGCACAGGCCTTGGACTTGTTATTCAGTAGAAGCAAACTCAACCCAAACAAAAAACGATAGGGCCGAATGAGAAGGCCCAGAGTAATACATTCAGGCCAATCTACAGCCTAAGTGACAAATACTCACCTAATTTCTCTATTTCATTCCAGGCTCGACAGCCCAAGGAATAAGAAACTTCTTTTTTGTCATTCTTTGTTTTGAACATGAACATTTGAGGTGAGGCTATAAAAAGGAAAGAGGCAAGTGACTGTTAAAATAAGGGTAAGAAGTTACAAAGAAAGACGCCGGTGACGCGTGCGTAGTGAATATTACGTGGCAATAATGAGGGTCCCAAAAAGAAACTCGGTTTATTAAAACTTCACACTACAACATTATTTGTTGACCAGTTGACCAGGTTTTTTTTTGGTAAAACCAGTTTAATTACCTGGTTAGTGGAACGAAGATTCCCAAACCTTAACGTGGGTGGCAAACTCTGCAATTACAGGTAGGGTTTACACAAGTTACCCTAATCCCCGCACATTCTTTCCTTACCTATCACGCATATCTTAAATCCCATGCTACTTTGCCATCTATATATATATACAGCTACTAGACAAACCAATCCTCCAATTGACCCACTCTCTCATTTTTTCTACAAAACACAAAGCAACTCTCTTTGCTCCTAGTCTTCCATATATATCAAGAGTTCCAAACCTCATTAGATTTTCACCATGAAAGAGTTCAAGCAATCACTTCGTTCGCTGGTAGAGAAGCTGAAGTTGAAGTGTGACAAGGATGGGAAGAATTCAGCTGATAAGGAACACAAGAGGACGAGCAAGAAACTAGCACCTAGGGGATTTGTTCCGGTGCACATCGACGTGGGTGATGGTGAAGAATTGTGCTATTACGTCCCTACCGAATACTTGCGTTCCATTATGCTTGTGGCGCTGCTGCATCAGTTCGAGGAAGAAATAGATGTATCGCCGGGGCCGATCACGTTGTCCTGCGATCCGGCGATGTTCGAGTCGGTGCTTCAGCTTTGCAAAGCCGAGAAGGATGACCGGGAAAGATAGCCAATAAGCCAGTCTTCATTTTAGTTGACTGGTGTTTTCCCGTTTTCGTTCTTGTAGGGTTTAGAAAACATTGAAATTTTGTGGCTAAATCAGTCCACAAGTACATAATTTTGGGTACATATTCCTTTCCTTGTTCATTAATTTGTTTTTATGGCTTAGTTCTAATGTGAATATATATTCCTTGTTGATTAAGGATTGAAAAGTTGCAACTACTACTTGATGGATCGAGTTAGGGTTCGTGACTGTGTAGAAATTTCTTGATACAAATCAATGCCATGTCCATGTGATTATTTTGTTTTCTTTAGCATAATGCCATGTGATTCAATGATAATTCTGTTTGGTCATGTGAGTCAATGATAACTATCCACGCGCTTGTACTGTGGGCCGCTGAAGTTCCCAACAATAATGGGCCTAATTTTAAAAGATTGAGCGTTCCTGCAGTTACCCAATGACTGTAACTCTTCGTGAATTCAGTAAACAAAAAGAGAGAGAGGAAAATCGCATATTCGCATGCGAAGAATATATTACTTAATCAAATGATAAAACGGATGGGACAGAAACTGGCATGTGTGATGTGTTTGTACGGAGTAGCTTCCCTTCCAAATTTCAATAATAACTTTGGTTTTGCATTTTCATGGTCATTTAAATTTCCATTGCAATTAAATAGGCGACATAAAAAAAAAACTATCATTTACTTGAACATAGCTTATATAGTTTACTTCGTCGTTGAAAAAAATAGGAAATTCAAAGAAAATTTTCCATTTTCCTGTAACAACATCCTATTAGAGAAAGTTGATCGAAAGAAACAAATATCCCGAACTCAATTTTCAAAGCCGTAAAATCTAAGTGAAGAGATTTTTATAAAATAGCTGGAAAATGTTCTACAGATTCATATTGTGAAATAATAGCTATTGGCATAAAAAAATAAGAAAATGATCGATGATGATAGCTTATATAATATATTTTACATAAAAAATTATTTTTGATATGTCCAGGGAAATTCCTCCAAATCCAAAAGAAGAAAAAAGAAAATTTCCTTTTGGAAGTACGAGCACATGATGATTGTTGCTCTGTCCATTTGGGAACTTGGGTTTTTCTTATGAGTTAAAACTGAGCCCAAGGACAACAGTTGTGTCCCCCCTTGGCCCTCCAATCAACCAAGTCTTCGCTGGTTATGCAGCAGATCATCATCACACTCGTTATTCAGAAGCAAATTATCCCAAATTAAAAACTATCGAGCCTATTGAGAAAGCCCGGAGTAGTTGAGGCCAATTTACTCACCAATTTTCTATCTTCCATTCGAGGCTGGGCAGCCCAAATCAGCCCGAGGAATTCATCTAAAAAAAAAAAAGTCAGCCCGAGGAATATGAAATTTGGGTAAGGTAGAAAAACGATAAGTGACTGTTAAAACAAAGGGTAAAGAAGAAGATAAAAAGAAAGACCAAGGTGACGCGTGCGTAGTGAACATTACGTGGCAAACTTTGAAGTGACACGTAGGGTCTAAAACAACTGACCCTAATTAATCCCCGTATTTATTTCCTTCACTACCACGTAATTAAATCCCACGCTTACTTTGCTATCTATATATACAATAATACAACTACTAGCCAAATTCCTCCAATTTTTCTACGTCTTTCTCCAGCAAACGACTCTCTCTTCTTTTTTCTATAAAACACACAGCTCTTCGCTCTTGCTCTTTTGAGCCATCATCAGGTTTTTCACAATGAAAGAGTTAAAGCAACGACTTTTATCGCTGGCAGAGAAGTTGAAGTTGAAGTATGGCAATCATAGTAATACTTCTGACCAGGAAAACAGCAAGAGGACGAGCAAGAAACTAGCACCTAAGGGATTTGTTCCGGTGCACATCGACGTGGGTGATGGTAAATATCGGTGTTACAACGTTCCTGTCCAATACTTGCGGTCTAGTAACATTATGCTTGTGGCCCTGCTGCATCAGTTCGAGGAAGAAATAGACGTGTCCCGGGGACCGATCACGTTGTCCTGCGACCCGGCGATGTTCGAGTCGGTGCTTCAGCTTTGCAAAGCCGAGAAGGATGAGGAGAAAACTGGCCAGCAAGGAAGTCCTCTTTTTAGTTGACTGGCGTTTTATCGTTGTCCACAAGTACATAATTAACATTGGATTCGTCTTCCTTGTTTATTGCTTCGTCAACATGTGTATATGCAGTCCTTGTTGATATATTAAGGATTGAAAATTTGCAACGACGTCGTTTATAGGGTTAAGGTTCGTGACTCTATAAAATCTCGATATATATAATTGATTCCTTCATTGGTAATTATGAATTATCCACGCGTTAGTGCTGTGGGCCTTTGAAGTTCCCCAACAATCTTGGGCCTAATTTTAAAAGATAGAGTGGTCCTCCTCACCTTAAGGCCCGAATGACTGTAACTCGCAAATTCGCGTGCGAATAATATTATTTATTCAAATCGATAATAACGATGGGGAAAATTCCTCCTCTTAACGGACTTTGATTTTTGGTTTTCTCGGTCTTTTAAATTTCCATTGCAATGGTCATTGGGAACGGCCTTTCAGTGAAATTTTGGATCGATAGTTGGCTTGACGATGAGGGCTCTTTGTTAAATCATACAATTGCGGAGCTTGATAGTTCACAACTAAGAGAGTGCATGAATATGTGTTGGAGAATGGTGATTGGGATTGGCCTAATTTAAGGAAGCTCCTGCCCACACCAATTCTCATGAAGTTGCGAGCAATTCTTCCTTCTCACCGTGATGCTGGTCGTGACACTATGATCGGGAAGGCTACCCCTTCAGGTACGTTTTCTGTTGCATCGGCCTACCATAGTATTGAGAACATGGATCCTAATATTGGTGGTGATATTTGGCAAAATGTCTGGTATTGGAAAAGACCTCAAAGGGTTAGAGCATTTCTTTGGTTAGCTGCTCATAACAAATTGCTAACAAACTATGAACGTTTCAAACGGCACCTAGCCCTTGATTCTAAATGTGAAGTATGTGGACAGGATGAGACTACCTTACATGTCCTTAGGGACTGTGACAAAGCCCAAGGTGTATGGAATGCTCTATTGCCTACTGAATCTAGTCGTAGTTTTTATCATGGAGACTTACAAGAATGGCTGTGGGCTAACTTGGCTGTGAGGAATGACGGGGATTGGAGCCTGTATTTTGGTCTAGCCTGCTGGCTTTTGTGGAAAGTTAGAAATGAGAGATGGGTTAAGCAGGATTTCAATTTATCCTTGTCTGTTTACTCAGTTCGAAACTATGTATTGGAAGTGAAGGATGCACTGAAGTTGGATGACACTCTTATGAGTTCAGGAGTGAAGATTCCAGTTCCCATTTATTGGAAACCGCCTAAATCCGGGGAATGGAAGTTGAATACAGATGGGGCGTCTAAGGGCAACCCTGGGTTGGCAGGTGCTGGCGGCCTAATCCGGGATGAATGTGGAAGATTTATCTGTGGATTTGCGTCTCATGTAGGTATATGTTCAGCTTTGAAAGCTAAGCTTTGGGCAGTTCTACTTGGCTTGGAATTGGCATGGGAGATGGGCGCATCGAATGTGCATTTGGAGGTAGACTCTCAACCTGTTCAACAGCTACTTCTGGGTTCAGAACCCCCGAGGGATGGAAATTTTTCTCTTGTGAGCAAAATTCTATCCCTCCTCAATCAATCCTGGACGATTCAGATTTCTCATATATATCGAGAGGCCAATTGTTGTGCTCATAAATTGGCTAATCTTGGTTGTGGTTTGAATTTTACTAATGTCAAGTTTGATATCCCTCCTGATTGTATTAGGGACAAATTACTTCTTGATTCTAGGAGCATTGCCCAGGACAGACTTATTAGAAATACTCTGTTGTAAGTTTTGACTGGCCTTGTGGCCTTGTTTAATACCAAAAAAAAATAAAAATTCTATTGCAATTAAATAGGTGACGTAATTAAGAAAAAATTTGAAACACTAAACATTATTTGAGCATAACTTATATAGACTACCAGTGTGTCATTGTTAAATTTAATAAAGAAAAAAAAATGAAAAATCTCAAATTTTCGGTAACAACATCCGAAAGGAAGTCGATCATTAGAAAAAAAAATTACAAAATAATAGGAGATATTTCACAGAATCAATTTGTGAAATAATAATAGTATTTATTATAGCTGGTATTTGAAAAAATATAATGGTGATAAGATCTTATATTTCTTACATAAAGATCATTTTTAATATGCCCAGGAAAAATTCCCTCCAATAACCAATTCGGAAAAAAAGAAGAAAAAAAAAAGGAAATTTCTTTCAAGTCAGTAAGTTAACTAACTCAACGTCAACCCTTTGAAACGCATCGGGAAACGAAAAATACTCTTCTCTGCTGCTCTCAGCTTCACACTCTATCTACTTCTTCTTCATCTTCTCCCTACCTAGCCGATTCTTCAAATTCCTTATTCAAAAATTCACTTCTCCTTTAATACTCTCCGTTCCCGTTTCTCGCTTAGCTATCCATGGATTTCGAAGTGAGACACGTCAGCGGCATAGAGAACTGCTTCCTCTCACTGCCGTTACCGTTAATCCAAACCCTGGAATCCACCCGCCCAGGCCTCTTCTCTCAAGTTCTCACTCTCGAGCTCCGCTGTTTGAGCACCGACCGTCACTGGACCGCCGCCTGGTCCGGCGCTTCCTCCTCCTCTTCCTCCATCGAGGTACCACTACTGCTCCTTAATCATTTCTCCTCTTCAAATTTCTACTCCTAGCTCGATCAAAAAAAATTTCACCTCCAGTTGTAAATTCAATCTTAGTTTTACTGTTCTCGCGAGCAGTAAATCTCATGCCGTTTTTTGTTTTTTACTTTTTCCGTTCGACCGCAGATCGCTCGACAATTTGCCGAGTGTATTTCGTTACCGGATAACACAACCGTGCAAGTTAGGGTTGTTTCGAGTGTAGCCAGTGCTACGTTAGTGACAATAGAACCGGATACTGAGGATGATTGGGAAGTTTTGGAGCTTAACGCGGAGCAAGCGGAAGCTGCCATATTGAAGCAGGTAAGTTTATAGATATCCAAACATCCGGTGGATTTTACCTGCTCGTTTTTGTGACGATTTTACCTGCTCGTTATTTGAAATGTAGGTGAGGATAGTTCATGAAGGAATGAGGTTTCCTTTGTGGTTGCACGGGAGAACTATCATTACGTTTGTCGTGGTTTCTACGTCTCCCAAGAAATCGGTGGGTAAGATGATGATGCCTGTGACTTGCTGTTATTTTAATGAAATCGGTTGATTCGTTCTTGTTTGGATTAAGGAAAAAACTTGTGGCTGACGTAATGGAGAGATTGTTTTCAGTTCAACTGGTTCCTGGAGCGGAAGTAGCTGTTGCTCCAAAGAGGAGGAAAAAGGATGTGAAGAAAGAAGGAAGCGGGGGTGCTAAAGAATACAATATGCCAAAGGCACTACTGCGGCTACAAGATTCTGACGAGAGGTTGTTTCATACGTGTGATGTGGAAGGTCTTGAAGTGTCTGTTGCCCTGACTTCTGTTGGTTACGTTCACCCCGAAACTGCAAAAAGATTTTCATTAGATGCTCTTCAGTTGGTTGTTGTTTTGCCTAGATTATCATTGAAACAGAGCATGAACGCTCCTGATGGTGATGTCTCGAGAATGAAGAATGCTTCGGTTCTCAAGGAAGAAAAGAATGAAGCTCGACAAGCAGTTGTTCGGATTTTATTTTCGGATTCGATGGCAAAGGGCCATCTGATGATTGCTCCATCTCTTCGGTCGTATTTGAGAGCGGGCGTGCACTCATGTATGTATTCCTCAGAGTACCGAGTAGAGTAATCTGACAGATGTTCCTTTAGATGACTGTGTATAAGTGTTTGACCTCAATGGTTTTAGAATGCTTTGATGGTAGCAGGAGCATACTTGATGTTCCTTGCTATATATTTTCTTTTCTGAGCCAAATGATTTGATTCTTTGCGTCATTTTAAATACTTACCTTTTCGATTGAGCATCCTCTTGTGCCTGCAGGGGTTTATTTAAAGGGTTGCAGTAGTGATGTGCAGAGTGAAGTTATGTCACTTTCTCTTTCCCCTTGCCACTTTAAGATGATTGTGCAGGAGAAGAATATTGAGAAAAATGGTCTACAAGTGCTTGATAGCCAAAAGATCCAGAAGCCGATAAATGTTCCTTCAAAGACTGGTCCGATGTCCTCTGTGGACAGTGTAGATTTGTCAATCCATGATGAAGTTGTGTCTGCACTTTCTCACGACTTTACCTCTGAAGGGGATGGAGAGACCACTCATGAGTCTGATAATCGAAAGGGATTAAGAAAACTGCTTCAAGCCTGGTTTCTGGCACAACTTAATGCAATTTCTTCGATTGCGGGTGCAAAAGTTGATTCTTTACTGTTAGGGAAAGAAACCTTGCTTCAATTTGAAGTGAAAGGATATGACTTTAGGACCAATAGGAAGGTCAAAGTTTCATCTAATTCCAGAACATCTCTGGAAAACAGGAATAACACTGGTCGAGCACCAGTTGGTTTTCTATATGTTTTGACTGTCTCTGAGGAATCTCTACCTAGTACTAAATCCAATGTGTACAAGCTTGCCTTAGATAAAGACAAAAATGATCACTTGCAACTTACGGAGTTGTTTGGAAAACTGCTATTGGGTGACCCTGTATCCTTTTATTCTGTGAAGGAGAAAACCTCTATGAAAAATTTTGGTTCAGACGTATCTTCTTTGAGCTGGATGGGGACATCTGCATCTGATGTGATAAATAGTAGGTACTTTCTCTTTTAAATTCCTTGCCACAATGATTATGGATGTCGGGTAAGCTTAGTTAGCATTCACAAAACATATGCTGGATCATGTGCTTAGTTTCTTGTCTGTTGCCCGGCAACAATTCTTGTGAACTGTCAGTAATTGTGCTTAAGTTTGTTGTTTTTTTGTGCGCAAGAAACTTTATGGACTTAGTAATTGTAGTCATTGGGACTAGCATTCTTTGAAATACGAGTTAGCCTTCTCGAGTCTTCCTTTTTTCTCAACACTGGGGACTCAGTGATTGATGCTTCTTTCTTTTCTGTGTTTATGTTTATATGGTGGATTCTAGTTCTTGACACTTGACAGTAAGTTCTGGACTGACTATGATTTTGTGGTTAAACAAGCACATGGTTTTTCATCAATTTTCCCGAAGCAGTTGATTCAATTAGTGGCTTTTTGTTCTCATCAGTAAAAAAATGAAAATAATACCTATACTTATTTCCGCCCAAGATATGCTGGAAACTTGAGAGCAACCTATGTTTCTTTCACTAACTTTAATTTGCCTAATATGCTAATTGATCTTTCTGCAGGAATGACTGTTTTGCTGTCTCCGGTCTATGGCTCATGGTTCAGTAGTCATGATATTCCTCTCCCTGGACACGTTCTGATTTTTGGGCCTCATGTGAGTGAATTTGATGCATGTTTTGACACCAGTCTGTCATCTCTGTAGTTGCTTATGGTTCCCTGGCCAGAGAGGTGCCTTATGTCATTTCATTTTGACTATGATGCATGTCCTCCTGGAGTATCTCCTTATATATGCTAAATGTCTCCATCATTTTACATTAAACTTTAGCTCTCGGGTTGCTTCATCTGTTTAAGTTGTAAGGAAGGTCCTTCAATCTGAGTA
>JAKUCV010005625.1:1842-97912 GCA_028386065.3 Turnera subulata | reverse complement strand
CGGCATGCATACCATTTGTTTCTCATATTTTATTCCCTTTAGTTCTTCCGCTGCATTGGATTTATATTGAGATGTCACTTTTGATTTTGGATTGTTTTATCGGCGGATTGCCGGGATTTACTTTTGATGTTGTTCGGCAGGATGCCGGGTTTGATTTGAGGCTTGCTAAGCCGGATTATTGTGTTCTTCTTGACATCTCGTTTTATTGAGAATTTTGGATATTGTTTATATTGATTTTCGTGTCCCGGGTTTTCAAGGGCATTTTGGTAATTTCCTTGAGTTTGGTATTTTATTGTTAAATTGGGACACGGGCGTTTCATGGGCCGAATGGGTGTTGGGCGAGGTTGGGCGTGGGCCTGTGTTCGGGCCTGCTGCCCTAGTCTGGCTGCACTATTTATGGCCCAGTCCGTTTAATTTAAAAAAAACAATATATATATATATATATATATATTATATTCTGGTATTTAATTTTGAGAAAAAAATATATATTCACTTTGAGAAAATTATGGTCAGTTTAATTCTGGTATTTTGGAAAAAATATAAATATATATACATTGATAAATAACTAAGTTTTGTTTTGTAAAAACTAATATTATTTGGAAAATATATATATACCATGAAAATAATTTTTGGAAATTTTTATATATATTATTTTCCCTAGAAAAATTATGGTTGTGGAATATATATATATATGTACTTTGAAAATTAAAGGTAATTATATTCTGTGTTGGAAAATATTATTATATATAGAAAAAGATAAATACTATATATACTTTCTGGAAATTATAAATACGTTATTATTTTTCTGGGAAATTACGGAGATTATAATTTTGGAAAAATTATAATTATTTTATGAAAATATTTAAAAGAGAATTTTAATTAAAGTATGGTACCGAAATTATATTCGGATATACGTACGGTATAATATTTTCGGTAAAAGATGATAATAAAGGACATGAACCGGGATGGGTTATTTCACAGTTTTGGCATCATAGTATACCGATTATGTGTATTTATGTGAGTATATTGTTTTGTTGTATAGGTTTTGCTATCGGGCAGTTTCCTGAGGAGCCGGCTTGGGACCGGTCATTGTCTCCGGAGTTGAGTAATCGGCCAAGGTGAGGATGGATTTCCTTCAATATGTGCCTGTATTACTCGGTTATTGTGTTTGATGATTATTGCATTGTTGGATGTTGCATTTGCTGTGGTTTGATTCGGGATGTTTATCCCATTGTCTTGATTGTTGTCGGGATGTTTATCCCAGTATCGTGATTGGTTTTTGGACGTTTATCCTTGAGTCTTTTTGGCATTAAATAAAATGAATGAAATAATAAATTGTGATAAGGACGTCGATCCTTGGTTTTTGATAGGGATGTTTATCCCGGTGTTTTGGTTAGGGATGTTGATCCCTGTGATTTGATTTTGAATAATGATAATAAAATTGTCACGTGGTAAGTAGTGGTACGACTCGATGGTTTAAGACTATTTTGTGGTGGCCATGACCTGGGTTACTTGTGATAAGCATGTCTATGCTTGGGATGTCTATCCCGTGATTATTTTTGGGATGTCTATCCCTGGGTTCTTATTTTTGGGATGTCGATCCCTGGGTTCTCTTGATTTGGTCCGGCACCCGAAATATGTTGATAACCAGGTCTGACCCCTAGCTTATCCGTGACAGGGCCCGGAAAGATAAAATTGGAAAATGGATTTTTGATTTAGTCTTTTTGGTCTTGGACCGGTTTTGGGTGGAGTCTTTCGATTTGGTGTATTTTGGTGGTTTTTGCTTGTTTTCGACCTTGAGTAATTATAGTATTGCATATTGATTGTCTATCCTTCGTCGGTGAGCACTTCGGACTCACCCCTCACCTACGGGCTTTCATCCCGTAGGTTGAGTTATTTGTGGTACAGGTTTGGTGCATTCCAGACAGGCTGCGGCCTTATCCCTTGAACAGGACTTGGATCCACAGTTTGCATCAGTGTCGCATACAGTATCTTTGTGAGTTACTAAGTCTTCCGTTGTGCATTATATTGCTATTGTTGGGCCATTGGGCCGGTTATGATGTTATTGATGTTTTTACTTTTGGGCTGTTGAGCCCGAGTTTCTGTTGTATACACTGTATGCTGGGCTTGGTTTGGTTGGGTCGTCATAGTTCCGGCACGTGTTTACTGTGTAATACGGGTCGGGGCGTTTCACTTTGGTAGCGGTGCGGGCGTTATGTCTTGTTGGGCAGTCCTTGTGTGTCGGTTGTCCTTGTTTGCATAGTTCGCTCCATTTGTTTATTTTTTTATATCATTTTTGTTAGTGCATTATGGATCCAGTCAAGGGACGCCAGTTGTCGCAGAACTTTCACATAAGAGGTAAATGATGCCATAGATAAGCGGAAATATAAATATTATTAATATTTCTAATATTAATATTACAAACATAAATACTACATTGATATTTTATAAAAAATAAAAATACATTCATCGCCTTGGAATGACGTTGACCCTGAAGTTGTTGGGGTCATTGTTGATGTTGACCGTGATGCTGTCGCTCCACGAGAACTACATGCCACCTGCGTTGTTCTGGCTAGGAAGCTCAAACCGGTTTGCTTGAGGGAACCGGAGTGGGATGAGACCGTGATCATCTTCAGGCTGCCACTGGGTCTCCGTGAGAAGAACCATGTTTGGCTTGTACTGGTTCTTTAGGTCCCTCAGGGTACGCGAGAACTCCTGGGAACGCCTAGCGACTCCTCTGCAGTTCCACACCAGTAGTCGGGCCTTTGGCCAAGTTGCGGGTAGCCGAGATACTCTGGGCATGCTCTGGGCAGTCAGCGAGAGCTGATAGTAGGTGCCTTGCTCCAGGAAATTGCAAGTGGACTCTAGGTTGAACTCCTGAAGTCTTTCAGAAATGAAAAACATGACAGAGTTGGCCGAGCCATAGTAGGAAGTCCTCAGGGTGCCTTGGTCCTTCAGGAAGAACGTCTCTTCCATGGGAGTGACGAAGAACCTCGACGAGTAGAGTTCGTCGACGAAGACCAGACGGGGCATTCTGCCGAGCTCGTTCGGTAGTTTTTCAGGACGCTCGTTGATCATGCTGTAGGCTAGCCGGTTTCTTTTGCCTAGGTTGGCACCTTCGACGAAGAAGACGGATGATTGAGCAGGCATTCTGACTTGGCGATTTTGTGTTTTTCTGAACGTGTTTTTGTGTTTATTTTTTTCAAAACGTGTTGCAAACTCTCTCTCAAATGCTTTTGATGATTTACACCTCACCGCTCCGTCTTTTATACTCTTATGGGGAGCGTGATTACTGTTTTTGATTTTCAAGATTTTGCTTTTTGAAAATTTTACCGTTGCTTTATTTATTGTTTCGTTACTTTATACGTTTTTCAGGCTACAAATGCAGTGGTTTTCAGCCCTTTTCCATCTCGCCATTTTCTAACGCCCTGGCTACCTTAGCGTTTCTTTTTATGACTCTTTCTTGCATCTTTTATCACATGCATCTGTGACCGTTGAGGCTAGACTGGTGGGACCATACCTCGAGTAGAGCGCATGTGCGACAAGGTTACACCTGTTCGAACACCAAGGAGGGATACGAGACTTGACAGACGTTTTTGGCTCATGCAGAATTTGTGAACAAGTGGGTAACGTTTCTTTCGAGGGACACAGGACGTGCTCGTGACGTCATCATCACCTTGCGAGTTAACGGATGTCTTTTCCACGAGGGAAACCGACGTCACCGTTCATTGTGCGTGTTACGTTTCTTGGGTTCGAGGATGTTTACGTCCGATACGAGCACCGATCATGAAAACATGTTTTGTTTTCTTTATGTTTTAGTTTTGTTAAACGAGTTTCGTTTTTAATTTCTTATGTTTGATTTATACTCTTATTGTTTATTTTTGTTTTGCTTTGAGATGTTTTGATTTTCTGTTTAACATAAGACTTCGTAACATAAGAGTTTTTATTTTAAAAGAAAACTTATTTTATTTAATTCATAACGGTTTTACAACAGGAGAAGAAGTACTCTATGGAGCTACTTGCTTCTCTAGGTCTTTTACAAGCTTCTGGATGTTTTTAACGTGGGGAAAGAGTTCCGCGCACGCCAGTTCTATCTGCATCACCGCCGAGCTGATCTTCTTCAATGATACATTCAGTTGCATCAGTGTCTGCAGTGGAGTGCTGCTTTCAGCCGTTGCTTTGCCCTTCCTATCCTCATTCTTTGCCAGCACGCTTCTTTCGCCGTCTGCTGGAGACGACCATGTGTTCTTTCAGACCGACGATGTTCGTCTTGAAGCGCTTCTTTGGCGGTTCTTCATCAGAGCTTGTTGGGAAAGCAGTGCCGCCGATATTGCTGTTGTCCTCGGAGTCTGAGGTAGTTCTTGTCCTCAGTGGAGAGTCCATGGCTGTGTGTGAGTTTGCCAGTCATGAGGTTTGGTATTTATAAGAGGATGAGATGTCGCTTAAGGGTATAAGCTGTATCTCCTGTTGAGTTTGGACACCTGGCAGAGTGTGCCAGACGCTTATCGTGGTAGGACCCACGGATAAGACGGAATCTCGGGGACGAAATTCTTTTTAAGCTGGGTAGACTGTAACAACCCGGGTAAAAATTAGGATTTTTACCAGGACTGTTAAAGCCGTTATACAGTGATTCACCGAAAGAATTAATCTTGGGTAATTAATTCATGGTAAATCGGGCGTCGTTTTTCGAAACCGAGGGTTTTCCCGCGCTTGAGATTTTTCCATAGATTTTTTGGACCAAAGTCGGTATTTTTTGGGTCCCGGAATTTTCAGAAAAATCACACCGGAAAATAACTAAGGAGGTATCAGTTATTTTCTGGTCCGAACCGGACTCGCTCCATAATGCAGACAAGCTGCATTATTGAAGAATCACAGGCTGAACAGTTTTTCTTCGTCTTTATAATCAGAAGCAAGAAAGGAAGAGGAGAGGAAGAAAGGAGAGGAAAAAGAAAAAAAGAGGAAAAGAAAAAAAAGAGAAAGAAAAAAAAAGGAGAGAAAAAAAAAGAAGAAAAAGAAAAAAAAGAAAAAAGAACCAATCAGGAATTAGGAAAAAAATTAAAAGAAAATAGAAAAAATGGAAAAAAAAAAGAAGAAGAAAGGAAAAAATAGAAAAAAAGAAAAGAAAGAAAAAAAAGAAAAAAACACAGAAAAAAAGAAAATAACGGAGTGAACAGTGCGTCACCCCGGTACCTCCCCTCGTCACCTGGAAGCGACCGACGTCGACCCGAGCTTTACCGCCGCCACCAACATCTTCTCCACGCCATCGCCGACCTGTTGCCGTCGCCCCTGAGCTCTTCCATCGCCGGAAACGCCGTGATGCGCCGTTGACCCGTCGGCAGACCCGCGGATCCTCTTCTTCTCCGCGCCTGTCGCCTCACGCCGACGACGCAGCGCCGCCGTTCCACCGCCCATGGAGTCGCCCTCGTCCGCTGCTGCTGTTGGAGTGCTCGCCTTCTCCTGCCTCGATCCGTGTCGCTGTCGCGGCTGCACAACCCGTCAAGGTGAGCACGGGTTTGCGACGACCCGTTTCCTTCGGGGCGGGTCGCGAACCTGGGTTTTCAATTGTGGGCTTATGTGTGGGTTGGGCCGAATGGTTGTTGGGCCAGGCTGGGCGTGGGCCTGTGTTCGGGCCTGCTGCCCTGGTTTGGGCTGCACTATTCATGGCCCAATCCGTTTAATTTTAAAAAACAATATATATATATATATATATTTATTTATATTCCGGTATTTAATTTTGAGAAAAAAATATATATTCACTTTGAGGAAATTATGATCAGTTTAATTCTGGTATTTTGGGAAAAATATAAATATATATACATTGATAAATAATTAAGTTTTGTTTTGGAAAAACTAATATTATTTGGAAAATATATATATACCATGAAAATAATTTCTAGAAATTTTATATATATATTATTTTCCCTGGAAAAATTATTGTTGTGGAATATATATATATATGTACTTTGAAAATTAAAGGTAATTATATTCTGTGTTGTAAAATATTATTATATATAGAAAAAGATAAATACTATATATACTTTCTAGAAATTATAAATACGTTATTATTTTTCTGAGAAATTGTGGAGAATATAATTTGGAAAAATTATAATTATTTTATGAAAATATTTAAAAGAGAATTTTAATTAAAGTATGGTACCGAAATTATATTCGGATATACGGACGGTATAATATTTTCGGTAAAAGATGATAATAAAGGATATGAACCGGGATGGGTTATTTCGCAGTTTTGGCATCATAGTATACCGATTATGTGCATTTATGTGAGTATATTGTTTTGTTGTATAGGTTTTGTTATCGGGCAGTTTCCCGAGGAGCCGGCTTGGGACCGGTCATTGTCTCCGGAGTTGAGTAATCGGCCAAGGTGAGGATGGATTTCCTTCAATATGTGCCTGTATTACTCGGTTATTGTGTTTGATGATTATTGCATTGTTGGATGTTGCATTTGCTGTGGTTTGATTCGGGATGTTTATCCCATTGTCTTGATTGTTGTCGGGATGTTTATCCCAGTATCGTGATTGGTTTTTGGACGTTTATCCTTGAGTCTTTTTGGCATTAAATAAAATGAATGAAATAATAAATTGTGATAAGGACGTCGATCCTTGGTTTTTGATAGGGATGTTTATCCCGGTGTTTTGGTTAGGGATGTTGATCCCTGTGATTTGATTTTGAATGATGATAATATAACTGTCACGTGGTAAGTAGTGGTACGACTCGATGGTTTAAGACTATTTTGTGGTGGCCATGACCTGGGTTACTTGTGATAAGCATGTCTTTCCCGTGATTATTTTTGGGATGTCTATCCCTGGGTTCTTATTTTTGGGATGTCGATCCCTGGGTTCTCTTGATTTGGTCTGGCACCCGAAATATGTTGATAACCAGGTCTGACCCCTAGCTTATCCGTGACGGGGCCCGGAAAGATAAAATTGGAAAATGGATTTTTGATTTAGTCTTTTTGGTCTTGGACCGGTTTTGGGTCGAGTCTTTCGATTTGTTGTATTTTGGTGGTTTTTGCTTGTTTTCGACCTTGAGTAATTATAGTGTTGCACTTCGGACTCACCCCTCACCTGCGGGCTTTCATCCTGTAGGTTGAGTTATTTGTGGTACAGGTTTGGTGCATTCCAGACAGGCTGTGGCGTTATCACTTGGACAGGACTTGGATCCATAGTTTGCATTAGTGTCCCATACAGTGTCTTTGTGAGTTATTAAGTCTTCCGCTGTGCATTATATTGCTATTGTTGGGCCATTGGGCTGGTTATGATGTTATTGTTGTTTTTATTTTTGGGCTGTTGAGCCTGAGTTTCTGTTGTATACACTGTATGCTGGGCTTGGTTTGGTTGGGTCGTCACTGTTCCGGCGCGTGTTTACTGTGTACGGTAAATACGGGTCGGGGCATTTCAAATATGGCAAGTAATTAATTTATACTGATGAATACAACTGATGTATTCATAGCCATGTTATACATTATATACTGATGAATACAACTGATGTGTTATAGTGACTAGAAGTATGCACACGTTGGAACTCTAACACAGCTAAGATAATAACAAGTGATAAGGCAGCTAAACAATTGATCTGATAAGTATCCTGATGTCAATCATATACTAACACTCCCCACTCAAGCTGAACCGTGGGTAGAGAAAAGGTTCAGTTTGTCTCGCAATAGAAGAAAATGTTTTGATGGCAATGGCTTCGTCAGAACATCAACTAACTGACCCTCACTTTGAAAAAAAAAAGAATGCGCAATCTGTTTGCTGTAACTTGTTCTTTTACAAAATGGAGATCCAGAGCCGCGTGTTTCGTACGAGGGTGTTGTACCGGATTATGGCAGATATAAGTAGCTCCAATGTTGTCACTCTAAATAGACAGAGTGGTGTGAGTAACACCAAGTTCACTCAACAGTGACTGAATCCAGAAAAGTTCTGCAGAATCGTTCGCTACAACTTCGTATTCGGCCTCGGTCGATGACCGAGCCATGGTTCGCTGCTTCTTTGAGGACCAAGAGAATAAGTTCTTTCCTAGATGAACCAAGTACCTAGCAGTAGATTTTCCATCATCAATACTACCACCCCAATCAGCATTTGTATAAACTTAAAGAGTGTTATCTGTGGCTCGATACAACTGCAAACCATAATGCACAGTTTGCTTCAAGTAACACAATATGCGTTCACTGCTTGGAAGTGCTCCTCAGTTGGTGTTTGCATAAACTGACTAACTTTATTTACCGCAAAGACAATATCTGGTCTTGTTTAACTTAGTCGTGGTGGAGGCCGGAGTGTGCAGCCCTTTACACTCTTGCATCCCAGACTTCTTCAAGAGATATGTTATATATTTTTCTTGCGTTAACAAGAGGCCCTTACTATTGGGAGTGATTTGAACACCAAGAAAATAATTGGCACGCCTCAATGTACGAAGTGAGAACTCATCCCCAAGCTTGCGAATCAATGCAGCAATAAAACCTTGATCGTTGCCTGTAACTAAGATACATCCACATAGATTAGTATATAAGAAACAATACCATCCCGCCTATAAATCATCAATGAGGAATCAGACTTGGAGATGTAAAAACCAAGAGAGCACAGATGATCACTAAGGCATCGGTACCAAGCTCTTGGCGCCTGCTTAAGGCCATATAAGGACTTATGCAGAAGACAAACATGATCAGGCTTGTCAGGAGCAACAAATCCTTGCGGCTGAGCCATATAAGCTTCCTCATCAAGGTTTCCATGAAGAAAGGCATTTCTAACATCAAGTTCTTGTACCTGCCAATTACAAGAGAGAGCATAACTAAGCACAATGTGAATGGTGGTGGGTTTCACGATGGGACTAAAAATCTCTTTGAAGTCAATTCCTTCCCGTTGGTGAAACCCCTTTACTACCAGTCGAGCTTTATAGTGCTCGACAACTCCACTGGATTTCTTTTTGATCCTGTAAACCCATTTGCTCCCTATCAGGTTCAGGTATGATGATAAGGCACCAATGTCCATGTGTGATTCTGTAACAAAGCATTGATCTCATCCTGCATTGCAATGCGCCATACAGAATATTTTTTTGCTTCGGTAATTGGAGATGGTTCAGTATGAGGTGTGGTGTGTTTCTGAGTTATGTAGTTGGATGGGAAAAATCTAGTTGGAGGCTTGGGATTAGCATGAAGAGTCATCGACGTGTGGGCTCAGGTGTGACTTGTGCGGCTGGTGGTGGTGTACTGGACTAAGGAGTTGATTTTGGTTGGGAAATTGATAGACTAGGTGGTGAGAAAGAGAGTTGGCAACGGGATATAAGTCTTGTGGAGGTGGTAGGCGTGGTGGTGTGGGGAACTTGAGAAGATGAGGTTTCCGATTTGGATTGAGGCATGCTAGTTGGTGTGTGAGCAATGGGGTTTGCAGATAAAGTTTGAGAATGAGATAAGGCAGGAGCAGGTGAGGTAGATGAGGACTGCAAGTGGCCATTATCTGGGAAGAAGACAGTAAGGGCACCGACACCCAATTCTCATTTGATGATGAAGTTTGAGTCAGTCGAGGCTGCATGGTAATAAAAGGAAACTGTTTTTCAAAGAATTTGACATGGCGGGCTACATACGTTCGTTTGGTTGCAAAATCTAAGCACCTATATCCCTTGTGTAAAGAACTATAGCCTAAGAAAACTCAAGGGGCAGAACGATAGGAAAACTTGTGATTATTGTGAGGGCGAAGTTAAGGATAACAAAGACACCCAAAAACAAGAAGAAAATTATAGTCAGGCATGGTGGGAAACAAAACATGATGTGGAGATTTTTGATTTAATACTCGAGTTGGTAACAAATTAATCAGAAAAACTGTTGTTTCTAATGCAAAGTGCCAATAACTTTGTGGAATTTTTGCAGTGGCCATTAATTTGAGGCCAGTTTCAACAATATGCCTGTGACGTCGCTCAACGGAGCCTTGTTGCTCATGAGTGTAAGGACACTGAAAAGGATGAGTGATGCCACAGTTTTGAAACCAACGATTAAGTGATCTTACTCTCCTCCCTAGTCACTTTGAACTAATTTAATTTTAGTATCAAACAGCCTTTCAACTTGGGCTTGAAACTTTTGGAAAATGTGATAGACTTTTGATTTGCGTTTAATTGGATAAAACCACATGTATTCACTAAAATCATCCACAAACAAAACGTAATATTTGGAACCAAAAATACTAGAATACGGGGAAGGCCCCCAAACATCTGTAAAAACAAGATCCAATGGTTTATTTGAACGACTAAAAGTGGGAGACAAATGAGTTCGTGATGATTTTCCTAACGGACAGAAAAGACAGGAATTAAAACGTGAAACTGACGAAACAGGAAGACTAAATTTGTGAAGAAGATGCTGTTGTGTTTGAAGATGTGGATGGCCTAGACGTCAGTGCCAAGTTTCTGCCTCAACCCTCGTAATAGAAAGTGCTTGTGGTCCTCTTTGCATCAAAGCAAAATCGAAGGTGTAAAGACCATTACTTCTCCTGCCGGTAAGAAGTATGTTCTTGGTGGCTTGATCCTTTACAAGAAACAATTCAGGGTGAAATTCAAAGAAAACTCCATTATCATGTGCAAATTGTTGTACAAGATTGAGTGATTTTAGGCACATGTAATATATTTTTAACAAGTAAAGGTCTGGAGGAGGAGGGAATAGAAACATTACCAACACCTGCAATGGGTAAGCCCTGACCATTACCAACCTGAACCGAATCATGGCCAAAGTATTCTGTATAGGGATGAAGAGTATGTTGTTCTGGAGTCACATGGTGACTGGCACCAGTATCAGGAAACCATTGACTTAGAGAGTAAGAAGGGTAAGCCGGAGAAACAGTATTAACTGAGGGAGTCAAATTAGAATTGCGTTGAAAACAATTAGCTGCAGTATGGCCAATTTTGCTGCAGATTTGGCACTTCGGGCGGTAAGAGTCCTGATTACAGTTGCTGAAACGCCCGTGTCCCAATTTACTAATATAAAATAGAATTTAAATATAAAATGACTAAATTGCCCTTATCATTCCCGGGACACGAAAATCCTCAACTAAACACCCGTATCCCAAATAACCCACTAAATTAATTCCACCATGAGAAGTGACCAAAATGCCCTTCTACCCAGGATACGATAACATCAACACGATCAAACATTTTAATCAAATAATAAATAATACAACAGAATCAAGTACGCAGCGGAAGACAAAAAATAGAAAGCAGCATGCATGCAATAAACCATATGGATCCGACCCGAGGAGGAAAGCACTGCCATCTGCTGATATGCTCTTCTGATCATCGATCAACTAACCTGTGTAAAGACTGTGAGGTGGTGAGACCAACCACTGTCTCACCGCAAACAAATAAACCAGTATATACAAATACAGATCAACTTCAAATACACCAGCATCAAGCAACAACAATCACAATGCACAATCAAGTCACAAAACACAACACCAGTCATCACCAGACTTCAACCATCACTTATCACTACATATTTTATTATCTTTGTTATTAGGTTTAAATATTTTATTAGGGCCCTCTACTGTGTGCGTCGAGCTCGGTCCCATCTGATCAGACAACCAGGGCATAAGCCCAAATACAATCAGGGCCCAAGCCCAAATACCATCATAGAGAGAGAGAAACAGACAGAGAGAAAGAGGGAGGTAGAGAGGGGGAGGTAGAAAGAGGGAGGTAGAACCAGTCATAACAGACCCATATGCTAAACCGCATATACCATGCAAAACCGCATGAAATCCCGAGGGGTATCACTTCCCGCTTGAACCAACCGGTCAACAGCCCCACAGTAGAATTGTTATAGTATTTTATTCTCAATTATGCTTAAAGAATTTCGAGTACCATTACATATGGTTGTCCAGGTTTGTGGGGATTTTACATCTTATTCTCAAGTCCGAGCCTCCAGCCCATAGACCACCACGCGAACCACAAAACCATGTATCACGTTATTTAACACACAAAACAAGTCATACTCGACAGGCATATCATACCACACTGGTACACAGTTCATATAATCATGCACACTGCATCAGAGACAACCTCAAAAAAAATACAAGGTGTAATCAAGAACATCCGCAAAGCAGGCAAGCATGCATACAGCATTCAAGGCCAAGCAAATAATACCACTTTATATACCAAGACAATTAACCGAGCATTGTAGGCAGTAATGCATACAAAGGTTTATGAGTCCTCACCTGGGCCATATTAACTGTCTCGGAACTTGAAGCTTTGTTCCACCTCGACATTTCTATGCCCTCAACATCCTACCACATATACATCACATAAGACACTTATTCATGACAAATACTAATTGTATGCTAAAGATGAAATCTTGAGCCTTATAGCCCGTTTGTGTTCATTAACCGTGAATCCACTAATGGATCGGAGTCTAAGCCCAAATATAATTCTTAAACTCCATAATTTCATATTTAACTTAAATCCATATTATGGTTGTTGGGCCTAAGCCCATATAAACTTAATCAACCTTATCGAGCCTAAAGCCCATCACAAATACAAGCCATTAGGCCTAAAGCCCACTTCATTAGTCATTGGGCCTAAAAATCCATCTTAAATTAATTAGTCTTTGTTGGGCCTAAAGCCGCATTAATAATGGAAATTGGGCCCAAAGCCCATACATACGTAATGTAACATTTATTGAGCCCGGGCCTGGCCCATCATAATAATAGTACAATCAAACTCCCGAGCCCAAACCTTTCCGGCCTAAAGATACTCTGTGCGTCGGATATATTCCGACCACGCACCACTCAAACGTCACACTCGGTTTCCACTAATTTCATTTCATTTTAATACATTTGCCTAATGCCTTATCAAGATACATGACATGCTGGAAAAAAATACACATAGTCGTCCAGTAATTACCATCTAGTGTTGGTCTCGATGCTTGCCGGAACAGTTCCCGAACCTCGCCGAAAAATTCCCGAGCTCGCTGGATTCCGGTAACCTTGCAGGAAAAAAACCCGAAATGCCAAAGAATACGCAGAAATCTGCCCAAAAATCCGAACATCCAACAATGGCACTCAATTCAACCATCAACTCGCAGAAACATCTTTTAAACGAACAAGTAGAGAATGGAGCATCGGATTCTCACCAAAAAAAACTCACTGTCCAAAACCGACTCTGTCAAACAGCACCAGATCCGAGCCTATCCAACCCGTAGTCGAAAACAACAACAACACAAACTCGCAGAAAGTTGACCAGCACAAGCCGGTTCTGGATCCGCACTCCCGCGCCTCTGGTCTTGTCACCCGAGCCAAACCCTCCTCAAATCAACCCCACACCACCATCGACACAGCCGAACCAGCAAGCACAACACACCCAACTCGAAGCCGACCCCAGACAAAACCAAGACAAGACCCGCCGCCACAAGCCAACAACCGCACACACCCACACACCCAAAATTGGTTAGAACAACAACCCACAAAACGAGAAGGAAACAGAGGGACTGAGAGAGGAGACAAAACCGGCGGCTTACCTCGTCGGCGATACACCTGCCTCGCGAGTTAGAGAGCCCAGTCCTCTCTTACAGATCCTCTCGGGTCTCGTCACCATCACAAAATCACCACGACACACCCCAAGGACACGAATAAACCCGATTAATCACAGAACCCCAAAGGTCTACTAGAGGAGAAGGAAGAGGAGAAGAAAACAAAATGAAAGGAAGAAACAGGGGAGGCGGCGTGACTTACACAGCGATGCGGACATCCCGTCGCGACCCAGACCTCGCACTGCCCGTGCCTTCACCCTCGTTGCAGCGACGGCTGCGATTAGAAGGAGAAGAAAAGATGGTGTCGATATGTGGTGGGGAGAAGAGAAGAGAACCGGATCGGCCAAGAATGTGAGAGGAAAAGTAAAGAAAAAGAGAAGAGAACGAGGAAGAGATTTGGAGGTTGCGGTAATCGTTGAGAAGAAATCGTGGAATGGGAGAGAAGAGAGGAAATCGGGGAAAAGGAAAAGTGGGCAGCCATTCTAGAAGAAAAGAGAGGAAGAACAGAGTGAGGAGAGAGAGGAAAAGAGAAGTTTTTATACTCTAGGGTTAGGGTTGATTTCGGCCGGAACCAAAACGACGTCGTTTTGGTCTTAGGCACGGTCAACCCTCTTCCCTTGGTCAAAACGCAAGCCAGGTGTGTGTTTTATGTTTGGTCTATCCCAAAACTACATAGTTTTTGGCAAAACTACACTACACCATGTGTTGCACCCCAAAACACAAATAAATTCCGTAGAACCCGAAACTAGGATTAAATCCAACATATATAAAATATTTCCATGGAAAAATAAATTAATAGCATTAATTTTCTTGACCAAAATTCCTGGAATTTCTGCAAGGGTAAAAATTGGAAATAAAATTTCAAAAATTCAGAAAATCCATAAAAATTGAATATCGAAAATCCGGAGCGTTACAGTTCTACCCTACTTAACAAAATTTCGTCCTCGAAATTTGAAGATAAGTCAAGCAACCAAGTGCATAACTGACTCAAACAAGACTTATCCGGTATCAAAATACCGTTGGCCAAAACCACCAAGTAGAACCATCATGTCCATCAATCACATTTCCAAATAAGAACTCCAATATACTAAGTCAATCATCGACCTTAGCCAAACATGATCTATAGAGCACCAGATCAAAACACTAACCCAAGAGTCTTATCCAAACGTCATCAACATTATTAATATCATAATCCATAAACCATTTGATTTATCATCACTCCCATTATGAATAACACAAGACCAAAAAAAATCCATGATCTAATTCATGTTCCAAACCTCAAACTATTTCCTTTTCCACACATCAATCCAGCCAAAATCGTATAATTCCCGGAACATACCTTAGGCACTCGAATCCAATCATTACCGAGATATCGTAATTATAATTCTATAACCTGGATTCCTCAAGACCCAAACATTCTTTCATAACTCATACTCATGAATCTATTCCTCAAGTCATTCCTAGCACGAACACCAAAGTTTCTTTGATAAGGAACTTACAACATCATTGTATCTCTCATCACATAATTAATAACTTAGCAATTGAATCACAATACCCAAGATCACCTCAAAATCAAGCCTTAATGTAAACATACTCCTAGCATCCTCATCAATCACATGAACTATAACTTCAACCAAGATCCATGATCAAACCTTTTTATCACAATCACCACAAATATCTCAATTCCCACCAAGGTTAAGTACCTCAAGTATCATCAAAAGATATTTCCTCAAATACCCATTAGATCAACCTCAACATAATTCAAGAAATCATCTCAATCTCCGGACAAGATTTAATCCATAATAATAATTCACAAGTAAATTGACAGATAACTCTCCGAATATACCATTAAATCAAACTCAAATTTAATCAACAATTATCAGCTCGAACTCCGAATAAGATTAAATCTATATTGTAATTTCACAAATAAATTCAAATCCTCGAGCTCAACAAACCAGACCACACATAACATGATCACCAAGTTTACAGGAATCATTTCCACAAGTCTCAGATCAAATCATCCCTTAACAGATGTACATCCTAAAGAAAAATGATGGTTCTTAATTGTATTGGCCAGTTCCACACCGATAAGAAACACAATCAAGGAGTCAAGAGTCTACACCGACTCTGACAAATAGTGGATATTCCACCAGACAAACTTTGCAACAGCCTAAGCTGTAAAGGCAAACATGTCACTTCAACAACAATACCGGGTCACTCCGACCCTCAGCAGGTGTGTGTCCTCCACCGGATCCATAGTACGACTCACTATATACATGCATAAGTCAATGCAACATACGACTCAAAAGGAGCAGACATATGCACAAAAGATCACAAAACATTTCAAAACATCCCCAAGGATCTAAAGCCTGCTTCGCTACTAACTGAAACGCCTGTGTCCCAATTTATTAATATAAAATAGAATTTAAATATGAAATGACTAAATTGCCCTTATCATTCCCGGGACACGAAAATCCTCAACTAAACACCCGTATCCCAAATAACCCATTAAATTAATTCCAACATGAGAAGTGACAAATATGCCCTTCTACCCAGGATACGAAACCATCAACACGATCAAACATTTTAATCAAATAATAAATAATACAACAGAATCAAGTACGCAGCGGAAGACAAAAAATAGAAAGCAACATGCATGCAATGAACCCTATGGATCCGACCCGAGGAGGAAAGCACTGCCATCTGTTGATATGCTCATCTGATCATCGATCAGCTAACCTGTGTAAAGACTGTGAGGGGGTGAGACCAACCACTGTCTCACCGCAAACAAATAAACCAGTATATACAAATACAGATCAACTTCAAATACACCAGCATCAAGCAACAGCAATCACAACGCACAATCAAGTCACAATACACAACACCAGTCATCACCAGACTTCAACCATCACTTATTATTACTTATTTTATTATCTTTGTTATTAGGTTTAAATATTTTATTAGGGCCCTCTACTGTGTGCGTCGAGCTCGGTCCCATCTGATCAGACAACCAGGGCATAAGCCCAAATACAATCAGGGCCCAAGCCCAAATACCATCATAGAGACAGAGAGAAAGAGGGAGGTAGAAAGGGGGAGGTAGAAAGAGGGAGGTAGAACCGGTCATAACAGACCCATATGCTAAACCGCATATACCATGCAAAACCGCATGAAATCCCGAAGGGTATCACTTCCCGCTCGAACCAACCGGTCAACAGCCCCACAGTAGAATTGTTATAGTATTTTATTCTCAATTATGCTTAAAGAGTTTCGAGTACCATTACATATGATTGTCCAGGTTTGTGTGGATTTTACATGTTATTCTCAAGTCCGGGCCTCCAGCCCATAGTCCACCACACGAACCACAAAACCATATAGCATGTTATTTAACACACAAAACAAGTCACACTCGACAGGCATATCATACCACACTGGTACACAGTTCATATAATCATGCACACTACATTAGAGACAACCTCAAAAAAAATACAAGGTGTAAGCAAGAACATCCGCAAAGCAGGCAAGCATGCATACAGCATTCAAGGCCAAGCAAATAATACCACTTTATATACCAAGACAATTAACCGAGCATTGTAGGCAGTAATGCATACAAAGGTTTATGAGACCTCACCTGGGCCATATTAACTGTCTCGGAACTTGAAGCTTTGTTCCACCTCGACATTCCTATGCCCTAAACATCCTACCACATATACATCACATAAGACACTTATTCATGACAAATACTAAATGTATGCTAAAGATGAAATCTTGAGCCTTCTAGCCCGTTTGTGTTCAATAACCGTGAATCCACTAATGGGTCGGGGTCTAAGCCCAAATATAATTCTTAAACTCCATAATTTCATATTTAACTTAAATCCATATTATGGTTGTTGGGCCTAAGCCCATATAAACTTAATCAACCTTATTGAGCCTAAAGCCCATCACAAATACAAGCCATTGGGCCTAAAAATCCATCTTAAATTAATTAGTCTTTGTTGGGCCTAAAGCCGCATTAATCATGGAAATTGGGCCCAAAGCCCATACATACGTAATGTAACATTTATTGAGCCCGGACCTGGCCCATCATAATAATAGTACAATCAAACTCCCGAGCCCAAACCTTTCCGGCCTAAAGATACTCTGTGCGTCGGATATATTCCGACCACGCAGCACTCAAACGTCACACTCGGTTTCCACTAATTTCATTTAATTTTAATACATTTGCCTAATGCCTTATCAAAATACATGACATGCTGGAAAAGAAATACACATCGTCGTCCAGTAATTACCATCTAGTGTTGGTCTCGATGCTTGCCGGAACAGTTCCCGAACCTCGCCTGAAAATTCCCAAGCTCGTCGGATTCCGGTAACCTTGCCGGAAAGAAACCCGAAATGCCAAAGAATACGCAGAAATATGCCCAAAAATCCGAACATCCAACAACGACACTCAATTCTACCATCAACTCGCAGAAACATCATTTAAACGAACAAGTAGAGAATGGAGCATCGGATTCTCACCAAAAAGAAACTCACTGTCCAAAACCGACTCTGTCAAACAGCACCAGATCCGAGCCTATCCAACCCGTAGTCGAAAACACCAACATCACAAACTCGTAGAAAGTTTACCAGCACAAGTCAGTTCTGGATCCGCACTCCCGCGCCTCTGGTCTTGTCACCCGAGCCAAACCCTCCTCAAATCAACCCCACACCACCATCGACACAGCCGAACCAGCAAGCACAACGCACCCAACTCGCAGCCGGCCCCATACAAAACCAACACAAGACCCGCCGTCACAAGCCAACAACCGCACACACCCACACACCCAAAACGGGTTAGAACAACAACCCACAAAACGAGAAGGAAACAGAGGGACTAAGAGAGGAGACAAAACCGGCGGCTTACCTCGTCGGCGATACACCTGCCTCGCGAGTAAGAGAGCCCAGTCCTCTCTCACAGATCCTCTCGGGTCTCGTCACCATCACAAAATCACCACGAGACACCCCAAAGACACGAATAAACCCGATTAATCACAGACCCCCAAAGGTCTACTAGAGGAGAAGGAAGAGGAGAAGAAAACAAAATAAAAGGAAGAAACAGGGGAGGCGGCGTGACTTACACAGCGATGCGGACATCCCGTCGCGACCCAGACCTCGCACTGCCCGTGCCTCCACCCTCGTTACAGCGACGGCGGCGATTAGGAGGAGAAGAAAAGATGGTGTCGATATGTGGTGGGGAGAAGAGAAGAGAACCGGATCGGCCAAGAATGTGAGAGGAAAAGTAAAGAAAAAGAGAAGAGAACGAGGAGTGATTTGGAGGTTGCGGTAATCGTTGAGAAGAAATCGTGGAATGGGAGAGAAGAGAGGAAATCGGGGAAAAGGAAAAGTGGGCAGTCGTTCTGGAAGAAAAGAGAGGAAGAAGAGAATGAGGAGAGAGAGGAAAAGAGAAGTTTTTATACTCTAGGGTTAGGGTTGATTTCGGCCGGGACCAAAACGACGTCGTTTTGGTCTTAGGCACGGTCAACCCTCTTCCCTTGGTCAAAACGCAGGCCAGGTGTGTGTTTTATGTTTGGCCTATCCCAAAACTACGTAGTTTTTGGCAAAACTACACTACACCATGTGTTGCACCCCAAAACACAAATAAATTCCGTAGAACTCGGAACTAGGATTAAATCCAACATATATAAAATATTTCCATGGAAAAATAAATTAATATCATTAATTTTCTTGACCAAAATTCCTGGAATTTCTGCAAGGGTAAAAATTGAAAATAAAATTTCAAAAATTCAGAGAATCCATAAAAATTGAATACCGAAAATCCGGGGCGTTACAGTTGTGGTTGTTCCTGTCGCGTCCCCGTCGTCCTCGGCCACCCCTGTAGGAGAGTGGGTACTGTGAATGCTATTGTCGCTGAGCAACATTGGCAGAAGGTGCAGCAGGCCCCGAAGGCTCTTTAGGTAATTCAGAGGCGGCAGGGTGATCAAGAAACAAGGACTTGAGAGGATTATGATGAAGGAACTCAAAGCTCATCAATGCTCCCCGAAGTTCTGTAAAGGACATTGGCTCAGGTTGAGCAGTAACCATTGTAGCAAAAATTTTAAGGTCGGGTTGAAGACCCCGAATCAGGCTGATCTAAAAATCAGTAGGGCTCATGGCTTGACCACTAGCGGCAGGCTCATCAGAGAAACGTTTGACACGGTTCAGGCACTGCAGAATCTGTTCATCACGGTGTTGAGAGATCTGTTGTAGAGCCGAGTGGATCGCCATACGCCGAGCTTGATTGGACGAGGCAAGAGAGGACTCAAGTGCATCCCAAGCTTCTTTGGATGTACGTTTGCCAAAAATCGTTGGAAAAACTTCAACAGGAAGAGAAGAATTAATGCTATTGAGAATTGCCTGGTCCTGTTGAATTCAAAGTCCATAGGTTGGATTGAGTTGTGCTTCTCATGCATCATTCAAAACAATTGGAGAAGGACAAGGAAAGGAACCAGTGACATACCTGGGGACACCCTGACCAGCCAAGAAAGGCTCGATCTGTGTGCGCCAAAACATGTAATTTGTATGAGAAAGTTTGATGGTAATCGAATGGTGAGAATTGGTTAAAAGACTGAATCTGGGCAGGTGGTGCAGAGCTGCAGCAACTGGGAGAACACCAGAATCGCTGGTCTTAGAACCAGAGCCTGAAGTGGTAGGATTGTTCTTAGTCAAATCTGAAGCCATGACAGCGAGAAGAAGACAACAAGTGAATTTGGAAAAAGAAAGACTGTTGCGGTCAAGCTGGTAGGCTACCATATAGAAATGTATGAACACGAGGTTTGTAATGTGTTGTGAATTGGCTACAAAGTGCATATTATACATTATATATTGATGAATACAACTGATGTGTTACAGTGACTAGAAGTATACAAAGGTTGGAACTCTAACACAGCTAAAATAATAATAAGTGATAAGATAGCTAAACAATTGAACTGATAAGTATCCTGATGTCAATCATATACTAACAATACTATACGAAAATTGTTCACACAGACGGTATGTTTCATAGATTTTTTCTCATCTATCTTTACACTCCAAAACTTCCACCACTACTTCCCAGTTCAGACATCTGTTCCTGAAAAGTTACCATAGTTTCCCTTTCTGTTTCTAGAAAAAGAAGGTCATTTTGTACTCCTACTTGATGAATTAGGCTGATCCATTTTTCCAGGGGTCAACCAATTCCTGATTCAGGTTGCTTGGGAACCATTTTTTCTCAGGAACCATAGTGAAAATCCTGACGAGACAGTAAGGAAGGCAAGACAAAAAGAATTACCCTGATTATCCCAATGCTCTCAACAACGAAAAATATCTTCGCTTTAGTGTCTTGAATCCAGTAGATTATAACTCGTTGCAGTCTTGCAGGAAACTGAAGCTGGTGATGTTGGAAAGCATGCACGCTCGGAGAGTCCAATATATGATTATTTTTTCAACATCCTCTGAGAAGCTGTTTTTTTTGGTGCCGACACCAGACATATAGCGGAGACTTTATCACCCTCGGTTAAAGCCGGGGAAACTGATGACAAAGAGGCCCGGCATCGGTTTCTTGAACTTTGCTCCCAAAACCCTTCCACCATTAGCCACCAAGCTCTTCAGGAATTGCAATCAGTGACTCGCTCCATAGAAACTCTTCCTCTGGGACCCCTCGAGCTGGAAATCCTCGCAGAGTTGGACGGATTATTAACTGCAATGCAACGAACCTGGGAGATGACACACTCCCAATCAAAGATGCAGGTCCAGACCCAATTTCCCCGAAGGCATCTTTTGAGGAGCTGACCTCACAAAGAGCTGCACTTAAGGACTAGTACACAAAGCTGGTGGAGGAAGAAGAGTTCCCGCAGGATCAACTCCAAACAGTTTGAAAAGGGTCGAAAAGAAAAGGTGGTTGCCTTGAAGGATGATGAAATTGAGGAGCTGGTTCTACATTGCAGAACCTGAAAGCCAGAATAGCCATCTCCTTGTTACTTTCTGAAAACAAAGATCACGAAGTCAAAATTTCCTTTTGATAGGGAAACTAAGGACCAAAAGAAACACAAAGAGATTGTGATAAACACCGAAAGATCCCTGAAAGATATCCAAAGATCACCAAAAGATGGCAACTGAAATTGCAAATCCTTACATACACAACCCTATTAGTATCTATAGACCATACTTATGTTTCCCAAGTGACACACGTTTTAAGGTTGCCCCCACCACTATTACATACATAATTCTCAAAATATCAACTTCTTCTAGATAGTTCTCAAAAGATCTACCTATTTTGTTCCAAGATAGATAATTATCATGACTTTGATTCTTGTTTTTCCGGATCAACAAGCAAAAGGAACAATTCTAACACTCCCTTGAAGCTTTTGCTTGAAATCCTTCTAAGCTGTAAAACATGTTGCAATCTTCTTAGCTTCAAACAACTTCTTGCAAGCGAATTCCAACCATACATAGAATTTCTAACAAAATGTAAGACTAAATTTCAGGTCCGTTAGATCATAGCAGTCCGCCACCATGTTAGTTTCTGAAAACAAAGATCACAAAGACAGAATACACGATAGAGTTCCCAAAAGATATCCAAAGGTCATCAAAAGATCCTACTAGTACTTATAGGCCATACTTATATTCCCAATTGATACCCACTAAGCTTGCGTCTACCACTAATTCAAAGACCTCTACATAATTCTCAAAATATCAGCTTTTTCTAGATATTCCTCAAAAGATCTTCTTATTCTGATTGAAGATAATGATCATGACTTTTATTTTTTGTTTTTCTCGATCAACAAGCAAAAGGATCAATTCTAACAGTCCTCCTCCATGAACACTCTCTTTGATTTCATTGTCAAAAACTTTAGACCCTAAAACGAACATTTGGCCCCATCCTACTGCTGGGAAAGAGAATCAACATCGCTCTTACTGGGGAAGTCAAACTAAGCAGCCATTCCTGTGGCAATGCAAATTATTACTTCTGTTTTACCAATGCTAAGCATAGGAATAAAAAAAAAATGTTAAAGGATAAGACATGCCCGAGGAAAAAAAAGAAGAGAAAAGAAAAGAAGAGAGAACGGAAATTCTCATTCATTTTGCATACTAGTAAAACTAGTACACACCCCGTGAAATACACGGGCATGCACATTGGTTTGGTTATATTACAATTACAATTTTGTGTACTAATTAATATTATTTAAACAAATATTTTTATTTTTAAAAGAGTAAATTAAAATATAGAATATCTTATCATATTAATAAAAAAATTCCAAAAAAAATTCTTTGATAATTACACAATATACTAATATTTATTTTTATGTAAAAATTAAAACTAATAATTAATTAAATAAATAAAATAATACATGATAAATAATGATGAAGGTGAATCAATTTGAAAAAACTTACTCTCAAAATCTTGTTATCTTATCATTATTTAAAAAAATCAAAAAACTATATAAGAATAACCAAGATAAAATTTGATGTTGTGCAAAAAGAGATGTATGGATCTACAACTTGGGGGGGCTGCCACCGACTTTCTTTCGGCAATGAGCCCCCACCAAAATTTTTTTCAACTAGCTAGTTTTTTCTTTTTTATTTTTAGTTTCGTTGGTTTACTCCCACTTTTTGTGTGTTTAGTTTCACTTTTTGTGAGTTTGTTTCTCTCCTTCTAGAGTTTTCTCATCTTTTTTGGTGTTTCAAATAAGACTATGGGAGCCAAAAGTCATGGAGGAAGTGATATTGCTATCAATAATCTCGGGTTTTTTTCTTTGTTATTACTATATATCCCCTTTTACAAGTAGATCTCTATGCTATTTATATCCCCTTTACCCTAAATCTAAAGGTTTATATCTATCCGTACAATTCCCATCGAATGGTGCCCAACCGTCCATCTGGTCCGTGCTCTCCAGCTGTCCGCACGTGCTGGCTTCCCGACCACTCCAGGTCTGCTTATTTCTCCATTTGGCCTCTATGGCCCATTTATTATAGAGTTGACCTTTTGACCTATCCCACCAATAGCCCCTCAAGTGAGGAGTTAGGTGTCTTTTGGCGTGCCAATTAACTCACGTGACCCTTCACTTGCTTATGACTTCTTCCTTCCCAATAGTTTTTGAATTTTCCCAGCGGTTTCTTTCTTTTCCCGAACGGTTCGTTTGCAACTTGGTTTTTGTGTCATCCTTATCAACTGACCGGTGTATGCGATTACAAGTATAAGTTTTTAACTTCCTCGCACGTGCATTTCAGGTTCCAGACCATTGATTGGGTCTGTTGTTCTTTCTGCTTCTTTGTAGTCGCATTTCAGATTCTGGACCACTGTGTGGATCCTTGGTTCTATGTATCTTCAGCGTGTTGGCAGCATTGCTTCAGGGTTTAGCCCCCTAGTTGTCTTCAGGTTTCCAGCCACTCCGGGGTCATGCCTTCTACACGTCATTATTTGGTTCATGGCATTATTTAGGGTTCAACTCAAGATTTGTCTCCAGGTTTCCGTCCATTCCAAGGACTATGCCTTCTGCACAGATTGAGGGTGTCGTTCCGGGTTCAGCCCCCTGTCTACTTTTAGGTTCTCGTCCACTCTAGGGATCATGCTTTCTACGCATCGTTAGCATTATTCGGGGTTCAACTCTCGGTCTGCCTCCGGGTTTCCGTCCACTACAGAGATCATGCCTTCTGCATGTCTTTAATCATTATTCAGGGTTCAACCCCCTACTTGTATTCAGATTCCTGACCATTCCTTAGGTCATGTCTTATATACGTCTTCCACTAGTTGATATGCCGAGTGCCACTTTTCTAGGCTTTTCGTACTACCCGTGCATGATCGCTACCGCTAAAGTTCCAGATCAATCATTGAGGGTTTACTTTGTTTTATCATTTGGGTTCTAGACCCTTTATTGAGGGTTTATTTTATTAACCACTCAGCGGGGACTTTAAAAGAAATTTATAGCTCCTCAGCTGCTCGGTTGTTGCTATGTTTGGCACTTCTTCGCCAAGCTTTCGGACCTCTAATGAGCTATTTTCACCCTTAGGGTTCCAGACCCTAACTGGAGGGGATTTGGATTTGTAAGTTTGAATGTTCGGCCATTCTTCACCGAACCATCGGAAATCTAAGGGCTATTCTAAACCCTTAGTGTTCCGGACCCTTCGTTGATGGTTCACTATACTTGGCAATTCTTCACCAAGTCTTCGGGCCTCTAACGGGCAATTTTTTGCCCTTAAGGTTCCTGACCCCACCTTGAGGGTTTACTATGCTTGGCCATTATTCACCAAGCCTTCGGAACTTTGATGGGCAATTGTACACCTTGAAGATTGTGAACCCTACCTTGAGGGTTTTGTCACATTAGAGTGCTTGGCCATTACTCACCAAGCCTTCGAAACTTTGACGGGAAATTGTACACCCTTATAGTTCCGTACCCTAATTGTAGGGCCTTTGTACGTTTGAATGTTCGGCCACCGAACCTTCAGACGTCTAACAGGAAACTCTACGCCCTTAGGGTTCCTGACCCTTCATCACGGGTTCACTTAAACATATTGAAGAATTGGGTTGCTCATGTGACCGATTCCCCTTATGCCTGGTAATTCTTCACCGAGCCCCCGGGCCTCTAACAGACTATTATTCACCTTTAGGGTTCCGGGCCCTTCATCAAGGATTTATTTTTATTCCTATCAATAGGATCTTGGACCCTGTAAGGGTTCAATTTATGTTTATTATTCCGGACCCTTCATTGAGGGTTTGTTTTTGCTCTAATCATTAGGATCCAGGAAACTCATAAGGATTTATTTCACTATTCTGGACCATTCTCTGAGGGTTTGTTTTTATTCCCCATCTTTAGGATCTCGGACCCTCATAAAGGTTTAATTTGTTTCATTATTCTGGACCCTTCATTGAGGGTTTGTTTTTATTCCCATCTTTGGGATCCCGGACCCCGTAAAGGTTTGATATTCACTTATTATTCCGGACCCTTCATTGAGGGTTTGTTTTTATTCCCATCTTTGGGATCCTGGACCCCCGTAAGGGTTTGATATTCACTTATTATTCCGGAGCCTTCATTGAGGGTTTGTTTTTATTCCCATCTTTGGGATCCCAGACCCCGTAAGGGTTTGATATTCACTTATGATTTTGGACCCTTCATTGAGGGTTTGTTTTTATTCCCATCTTTGGGATCCCTGACCCCCATAAGGGTTTGATATTCACTTATTATTCCGGACCCTTCATTGAGGGTTTGTTTTTATTCCCATCTTTGGGATCCCGGACCCCCATAAGGGTTTGATATTCACTTATTATTCCTGACCCTTCATTGAGGGTTTGTTTTTATTCCTATCTTTAGGATCCCGGACCCTCATAAGGGTTTAATTTATTTTATTTGTAAGGCCATTTTTTTTTGTAGACCCTTGGTCTATTCGTTGAGGGTTCGGGACACTGAGGGGAGCTCATTATTCTGCACACACTGCAGTCCGACCTCTTTAGCATTTTTTCCTTCGAGGTTGCAATGCGATGTTGTGCGAATGATTTTACTAAGTATGCAAATGCAAATATGACTACATGAACCTAGTTATGAGTGAATGTAAAGAACATAAGGAATGTTTTCCTTATTTGTCATTTTCCCACAGTTGTCTGTATCCTCGCCTTTGGATTTCTTCCCGTCCACACAGGATTCGTACTGCTCATTGGCATTCTTTGGTCATTTGTTGTGACTTTGGTTTTTATGCCTCTATGGGCATTAGACCTTTTCGTGCTATGCAATTCGCTTGAGTAGCGGAAGTCCTCTTTGGACTTTGCGATGGTTCCTTTACTAAAGTAAGCATGTGGATTCACTTGATATCAAGAACACTGATTTGTGCTTCGGCACTCCCTGGACAATTCTTGCTTTGTGGCATTTGTTGGGGCTTTTCGCATTGCTCGGCACTCTTTGGCCTTTGCGTTTTATGAACCCTTTTTAAGCCTTGGTGCTTTATGAATCCTAGGGGGCCATATGCATCTCATGGTATCTTGCTCTTAAGTTTCCTCCTTATGGTTCCCATGGGTAGTAAACTCAGCCTTGTCTGCTTTCCTTGTGACCTTCTAGGTTACCTCTTGGTGTTCGTTAGTGCTATGCATGTATTGGGCAGTTGTTCTTACCTTTGTTGATTTTTTGACCGTTGGTTGGGTATCTCATCTTCCCGGCAATTATTTCCATATGGAGGATTCTTGACTTCTTATAACAAGATTCCTTCTCCCTTTTAGTTGGTGTTCTGCTCCTTATTGTAAGCTCCTTCTTCGAACTACATCTTGCTTTAATTAAAGCAATGTGTGTTGTTTATGTTGCTTTGGTTGATTCTTTGGCCTTTTCTCCGCAGGTGTCCGACCTCTCATGAGGGTTCCTTTCTCCAAACATCATCTTGCTTTAATTAAAGCATTTTGCTACTTATTTTGAAAAGGTTTCGTCAAACGTCCGACCTTCTTAGCAGTCTCCCTTCTCCACCTTCCGCATGTGCCCGACCTCTTGTCAGGGTTCCTTTCTCCCAACATCAATACGCCTTGATTAAAGCATCTTGTGCATTTTTTTAATGATTTTTGTTGTTTTCAGTTGCTTTTCTGGAGTTTTGGATTAACCTTTAGCGTCGTTTTGTTTGAATGATCACCCGATTCTTATTTGATAGTTCTTCATGAAATTCTTCATTTTGGACCTCTGTCTTCTCTTAGGTATCCTCCTGGTTCTTCTCAGAGCTTTCATTTCTTTTTAAGCCTTCGGGACCTTGGCACCTCAAAAGAGATCTCCCTGGACAATCTCCTTATTTTAGTGGCGCGATCAATAGCCTGCCTTCTGGTAGAGCTTCATGGGATGTATGTTGCCACCGAGAAGCTTTTCGAAACTTGCGTGTCTCAAGTGTATTGATCAGGTCTCTGTCCTTACGTGTGTTCTAGAAGCTTTCACTGGCAGGTGCTGCACTCCACAGTGAAGGTGTTCTTGGGACATGCTTAGACATTTATCTCTTCTCGATCATCCAATCAGAATTATTTATTGACCCTTTTATAAGGGTATGTTTTCGTTTGAACAATTCAGGTTACCGAATGTTGTTTGACAGCTACCAATGTGTTCACGGTCGCCTGGAGTATCAGAGGTCGGGCCACTCCATTTGTTTTGTGGATAGCTCAACATTTTGGCGTGTGTTCCGCCCCCTTTTGGTGTTTTCGTTCTGGAGGTAGTGTAAGTAACCGGGCATGCAAACTTGACAATCAAACCTGCAGCGGAAAGACCCGGTACTCATGGAGGATGAATGTGAAACTAACTAAACAGAATAACAATTTTTCGTACCTTGCTTGGTTGAGGTCTTTCACCCAACTGTAGTGTAGAATCAGCAAGAACCCGACAAGAAATCCGACTCCTCTACGGTATCCACACAAATCGTCGATAACTAGCCGAAAATCGTCTCACGATTACCAACCCGAGCACTCCCGAACAGCAGTGCTAGCTGCAGATTTCCGGGAGCTTGAACTTGTGTTTGATGTGTTTCTTTCTTTCTCAAAGAAAGAGGGGAGTGTGTGTGTTCTTACAAAGTCTGGAAAAACTCTCTCAAGTCTCAAAACCAGAATGAATGAGCTCACAAGCATAATCTAATTATGCATACACTAATCCCACTCAACAAAAGCATGAGACAATGGCCAACACCTTGGCCCATCATGATTAGGCATTTGTTTAATCATGTCTCCATTATCTCTTAGTGGGATTACACATCACATGGAATCAATCTGGTTCAATAATTCAGACAATTAGTGAACCAAAGCAATCCAAAATGACCCTGATCCAACCACGATCCAACCACAGTCCAACCATGGTCCAACCACCTGGTCGAACCATGGTCCAACCATGACTCAACCACCTGCTCGAATCAACAGTTCTAAGTGTGTGACCCTGTAGGCACTTGTAACGTTTGGCAATAATTGCAAAATCTCATTTTACAATTATAAACAATGAGCGGTGTCTAGCAACACATCATTGCTACCCAAACGACAAGATCAGTACTGCTTCACTATGCCTCGGAACATGTCATCGTCCTTACGTCCCATTATCAAGATTAAACACGAGACATGGAATACGCCAATCTCGTATATGTTTAATCTAAGTTTCTTGATCTTCAAGTTAACTGTGTAAAGCGGGATACTAATGATATCACCATATCACATAATCCGAGCATGGCCATGCATTTATAGTTCTACTCTATCAAGAAAACCATCTGATAATATACCCGTTATATGGGTTGGACGAATCCCATCTTGATCATACAAAACCCACTACACATTTATCATATACCCAATGAATACACTTAGGTCTACTCATACGAATAGCCAAGAGTAATATCAAAGTATAAGACTCACATGTTGGGAACCTTGATGATCTCAGGTATAAGGACAATACATATAAGAACCACTAATGACAATCATATAATGTTCCATGTAGTGTTCTTATGTTGGGTCAGTCCAGACTACTAGTTCTCTAACTTGTACCCGTATGTAGAATTCATATCTCATATAATTCTCAACATACGCTAGTCTTAATTTATTATTACAACTCATCCATAATAATAATCGACTAGGGACATTTAAGAATATAAAATATTCTAGGGTTATAAATATGTGCAAGCGTTTATCACATAAACATATTTATTGGAATAACCTTAATGTATATACATGACTATATACAATCATCCAATGATTGGCTTTTGGGCATATTACACTAACAGGTAGATCCTATTGGGTTGAGTCGAGTTTGTCCTCTTTAGTCCCCTGGCTTTGTTTTCCAGGCTTGAGAATCACCTCGTTGCCTTTGTTCATCGATCAGACCCGATTTTGCTTCTCTGCTCCATTGAGGGTTTCTCCAGCTACTTCTAACAGGCTCCTGCCAGTTCTAGTGTCTCCGCACCTAGTTGTGGTAATCTTTCTTGGCCTTCTACCACCTATACTGGCTTTTTGGAGATTTCTTTTTGAGTTTGGCACTTTTATAAGTGTTTGTCGCTCCTTGAGTAGGGTTCCAAATGGACATCAGCATTCCGGCAACTTGTTGGCCCTCAGGGTATCTCCTGCTCCGTCTTTTGAAACAGGCGCATGTCGCTCCAACATGTGTTCCTACATATTCAACCGTGATAGTGGTATGTCCGCCTTTATGATGATGATTGAATCCACGAATGACGATATTTTTGCCTCATCAATTTGCCTTTTGAACAGGCAACTTTGTTGGAACAAGTTGTTGCTGTAGCGTCTTCATGGGGCTGTTCTTAAGTTGATTTGTAAGTTCTACCTCTTCTTTGAATTTTGCGCCCTTTTAGCAGACTGGTCGCTTTTCGGTCAAGGTTCTCCAGTAGGCACAGCAACTATTGCTTTCGTTAGGATCTCAGAGAGTCCGTTCATGGTCCTGCACGCTCGGTTGACGGCTCGGTTGACTGCCTCCTTTGAAGAATTTTGCACTTTTACAGTAGTCGGGCCGCTCTTTGAATAGAGTTTGGACTGCTGCTTCAGTCAAATCCACAGAGTTTGTTTGAGGTCTTGCACGCTCAGTTGACATTTTGTCAGATGCCTCAGCTTCGAATCTCACTATTTCGCTTTTTTCCACAAGGCATTTTGCTTCGATCATACGAAATTTCTTTAGGAAAATGCCGACCACTCTTTCAGGCAAAGCACTCAATTATATTATATGTGTACATGTGTGGGACCAATCTTTTGTAGAGGGCTCCTCAACAGTTTATCTACACACGTAACAATATTTTTCCACAAAAAGATGAGAATTTATTATGTCATCAAAATCGATTCAACAAGAAACGAAGCAATCAAACACAATGAAAATGGAATACGATTAAAGAATAGTAAAGATAATAATAAATATAATATTTTAACTAGTGAAATTTTGTAGGCTAATTGCCATTGGAAAATTGATAGTCCGGAGCCATAAGCGTTCGGGTTACTCGTTCAAGTAGCCCGCCACTCCTTTTCCTTTTTTTTTTCTTCTTTCCTCTTCGTCTTCACGCACGTGTGGCTCTCTTCACTCCTGCGACTTCAACGAGGCAGGCCTTCCCCTCCGGCGACTAAGGCCGGTGATGCTGCAAGCTGGTCCTTCACGCAAATTCGACCGTATGTGCACAGATCTGACAGCGACCGGGCGTGAGGAACCCCTCTCCTTCATTTGGGAGTCGGATCTCGACTCTCTTCCGTGCGGTGGCGGTCTTTTCGTCGAGCTCACTCACACGGCGGCGGGATGTCGGGCTCCTCTTCTCTACAGCTTCTGGGTCCTCGTTTTTGGATTGCTTGCGTTGGATAAGGCCGCGAACGGTTGCGCTTGCTCTCGAGCTCGCTGGATCTCCCTCCACTAACAGTAGTTGCTCGAGATCCGGTCGGATCTTGCCTCCTCTTCGTGTTCTCCAGCTACGGCGCGTCATTCCGACAACTGCTTCAACGTCGTAACCTTCTCCTCCCACTTATCTTGTTTGCCTGCAATCACACATCAAAAAAGCTTGTAGATTTCGTTGGATTTGGCCGGATCTGACACTCCTCAAGTCGGATGATACTCTCTTTTTTACTGACAATTTGATGTATTTGGGGTGTGCATTTTTTTTTTGTTGATTTTTCGGTTCATTGAGCTTAGCTTTTTTGGGATGATTGTGGAGCTTGGTTTTTCTACTCGAAACCCACGACGGCGCCACTGATATTGCTATCAATAATCTAGGGGTTTTTCCCTGTTATTACTGTATATCCCTTTTACAAGTAGATCTCTATGCTATTTATATCCCCTTTACCCCAAATTTAAGGGTTTATATCTATCCGTACAATTCCCATCTAAGGGTGCCCGATCGTCCATCTGGTCCGTGCTCTCCAGCTGTTCGCACATGCTGGCTTCCCGGCCACTCCAAGTCTGCTTGGCCCAATTTCCCCATTCGGCCTCTATGGCCCATTTATTATATAGTTGACCTTTTGACCTATCCCACCAGGAAGATTCGATTTGAAGAACGATTCTCTATCTACTATAGAAATTTACCAAAGGATATTTTCTCCCACATGTATGTCTCAACTTTACCTGTTCGCATGGTGGTTGCTGCACAGACCATACTGGATCTGATGCTCACGGAAGTAGTGTGCCTTTGTAAATCCTCTATTGAAAAAGATAAATCACGCTGTGTATTTTTATGTAGTAGGTTAAGAAGAATTCTTATGTTGAATTTTTCTTATACTTTTGCTATATCAGATCTTCAACCATGAAGAATGCTCCTTTTCTAAAAAAAATATATATATATATGGATGTAAAACCACATGTCTAAGTTATATTCTCTTAAACTTATCAATCAAATATATATATATATATATATATATATATATATATATATATATATATATATATATATATTTTAGCCACCTTAAATGAAACCTTTTTTTTTTAATCAAATGCTTAAACGAAACATCTATATATATATAGATGTTTCGTTTAAGCATTTGATTAAAAAAAAAAAGGTTTCATTTAAGGTGGCTAAACCAGGAGGTGTTGGAGAATTCTTACATATATATGGGTCAAGAGACACTTTTTCTGTTTCAAATTAATCGCCCAACAATATATGTAAGCAGACCCTCTCATTCATCTCCCACTCCCAGAGCTGGGCCTCATGGGCCAATGAATGGATTATATTATAGTGGTCCTAAGATTTTCTTTTATCTCCTGTACTTTGATTTTCTCAACTTCTTACTTAGATGGCATTTCGTATTTGGTTCCTCCTGGGTTCGTTCATTACTTTCTTTCCTTCTTTTGTAAGTCCCTGGTACTTGAGTAATAAGCAGGTAGCTTCAGCTCTATAGTGGGCAATTGAGTGTAACTAATGCCAAATCTTTATTACATGTAATATGGTGAACAGTTTACGAATTTAAACAAGTCAAGATGGTGAGTTTTTCCGACAAGACTAAACAAACCATGCTCACAAACAGTCCGTCTGGTATCAATTCTAAATAGGAAATGAATTCAATTTATTAAATATTTATAATTTGAATTCATTATGAAATCAATTCTCATGTTTGGTATAATTTTTAAATATGAGGAATTGAATTCAATTCTAATGTTTGGTATAAATCAAATCATGAATTGAATTACTAAAATTACTTAACTTGTCCTGTGAAGTGAATTCCAAATCCGACCCATTTTGCTCCGATTTGAAATATTAACTAAATATTGATTCAAAAATAAAAAATAGAACTCAATTTATATTTTAACTTAAATAGAATTATAACAAACGAATAAATTGATTTCAGTTCTTGAATTCAATTCAAAATACCAAACGGTCAATCTCAAGCTTGATTGTTTGAGTGCCTAGCTTTTGAAAGGCATGCTTGGCTGATTAGGATAATAAGCTAGCCTTGAACTAGCCAATGTCAAGCTCTGCCTTCTATAATAAATCTGAAGATAATGGATTCTGGATTAGTCGGTTACATGCTTACATTGTCCTGTAAGGCCCAGGGCCAGATGCCAGGAAAAAAAAAAGAAGTCGATGATTTGTTTGATTGAACGGCCTGGGAAAAAAATCCCTAGCGACATATAATAATCAAACACCAGTAGTAATGGGATTACTTTCACAATGGGTTGCCAGCTATAATTAAGAATTAAATACCAGTGATGGGATTACCTTTACGAAAGGAGGCGCATAATTTCATGTTAGATTTAGCAGAAAAGCAAGTCCAGATATTGGGAGATTATTCCCATATCCTAGGAAAGAAACTAACTTTGGTTATACCAAATTGGTTTCACACTAACTTTTGAAAAAGCACATGTGTATTCTATATATAAATATGACCTTGAATGAAATGTTTAATCTTCTCCTCTCTGGATGCAAGGCAGGAAGCTTTCTGTAGCTTTGATGCCTTGGTGTGAAACATGTGGTATCAGCTACTCATTTCCTTCACAATGGCTTGTTGGGAGGGTTTACAGGGTTAAAAAATGGTGGGATGGTACAGGGAAACCCATCATGCAGATCCAATCAGGAACGTCAAGTTGTTGCTTTTTGTTAAACTATCATATGCTTACGATTCTTTGGATAACAACGGTGCTTAAGCCCGGATAATATATCTTCTGATGCTTTGCTTTTGCTTTATGCACATGTATAATGATATTCAAATGCTGTACCTGGAAAACATAACAAACAAGCAGCACTAAAGGCATTGGGATACCCCTAATCTTATACGAAACACCAAAACTACCTCATCTATCAATAGTTTTGCTCAAAAAAAAAAAAAAAAATCTATCAATAGTCTTTCCACGATAATAAACAATTGGTTTGAAAGCTTGAAGCATACTGTCATGCTTTCTATTTAAGGAGCATTATATTAGCACCTTTTGAGTGTGCCGCTCTGCATCTGTGTTTCCTCCCGCTCATTGTCTTCTTCTCGCATTCACTCTCGTATTCTTTGTTAGTTTCACAAGTGACCACATTTGAATTTGCACTCTTGAGGTGTTCTTGAACCAAGTAAAATACCTTTTAATTTGCACTCTCCCCTCTGTCTATTTGTCATTGACATGTGCAAGTGAGCACGGTGTTTCGCTTCGCTTGTCTCCTTCCTGACGTTAGGAAACTGTTGAGATCATTCCCTTGCATTTTGCTTTTCATTCATAAGAAAAGAAAAAAAAAAGAGTTTTGAACTTTGTTTTCACCTTCATTATTTTTCAACACCTTGTACTCCTCTGCACCTTTTATATGATTTCCCTTTAGGTACCTAGTTCCAGGCTTGTCCATGTTTGTTCTTTAATTCATCTTCCAGAAGAAAAAAAAAAAAGAAAAAAAAGAAGCAACAGAGAGAGTTAAAGAAGTGATACAAAATGTTTTGCGACCCCAGTTTTGCATGTGCTCCCGTAGGTCTTGAACTCACTCTCCGTCAAGTTGTGCGGTTCATTGAATATCCTCTCAAATACAAGAGGAATGTCAACAACTTGAAGAAGAAAGTTGGAGAATTGAAAAGGGAACATGACAAATTGCAGCGTTACACAGAGGACGAAAGAAGAAATTTGAAAAGCATTGAATCAGAAGTTGAGGAGTGGCTATCTGACGTGGACAAAACAATTCAAAAGCTAGAAGCAAAGCTTGCGGCAAGAGAAGAGAGGGCAAAGAGGAAGTGTTTCATTGGATTGTGTCCGAATGTCAAGGCTCGGTACCAGCTCAGCAGGAAAGCGAAGAAGGAAACAGAGGCTATTGATCATCTCCACAAGAAAAGAGATCGATTCAGTAAAATAGCCTATGAAACTCCTCTAGTTGAGGCCATATCAGTCAAAGGATATGAGGCATTTGACTCAAGGATTGCGGCTTTTAAAGAACTCACGGATGCTCTTGTAGATTCTGAAAATTTCAACACCATTGGGGTGTATGGGATGGGAGGTATTGGCAAAACCACCCTCGTTAAAGAGGTTGCAAGAAAAGCTGAGGTAGAGAAGCTATTTGATAAGGTAATTTTTGCTACGGTGACTCGTACCGCAGACATCAAGAAGATTCAGACTTCCATTGCTGAAAAACTAGTTTTACCTTTGAATGAAACAAGTAGTGAAGAGAGAAGGGCCAGTAGGCTGCGCGAAAGGCTAAAGAAAGAGAAGAAGATTTTGATAGTTCTTGATGATTTATCGGAAGCATTGGATCTGGAAGCAGTAGGGATTCCTTCACAAAATGATCACAAAGGTTGCAAAATTCTGCTAACTTCTGAAAGCCGCAATATTTTGTCAAGAGCACTGAGTTGTCAGAAGCTCGTCTCACTTGACCTTTTGAAAGAAGATGAAGCTTGGTATCTATTCAGAAAGATTGCCGGTGACACTTCTTGGAATCCTGAGCTGCACTCCGTAGCATTTAAGGTAGCCAACAAGTGTGAAGGTTTGCCTCTTCTCATTTCGGTTGTTGCAAAGTCTTTGAAGAATGAAACTAACTTGTCGGTATGGAAGGATACATTGCGAAGATTAGAAATACCTTCCCCAAGAAACTTTACAGGTGTGCCTGCCGAGGGATACGCTGCTCTGAAGTTAAGTATTGATCGTTTGCCAAGTGAGGAACTCAAGTCAACTTTTCTCCTCTGCTGTCGACTGGGCAATTACGGACTCTTTGTGGATTTGCTGAAATATGGTATAGGTTTATCTTTATTTTCTGATGCTTTTACAGTAGAAGCAGCTCGAGACAGATTAGAGTCATTATTAGATCACCTGAGGGCCTCTAGTTTGTTGCCTGAAACCGATGGAAGAGAGTACTTCACCATGCACGGTGTTCTCCGACATGTTGGACTATCTATTGCTTCAAGCGACGGCAATGTGCTTGTGAGGGACGAGGAGGATGAACTAAGAGAATGGCCTGATAAGGAGAAACTAAAAGGTCTGACAGCAATCCATTTGTCTTGCTCCATAATTGTGCTTCCAGACGAATTGGAGTGCCCAAAACTGCAGTTTTTGTGTATATCTCCCACAGATTCTCAACTGAAAATACCAGACAACTTGTTCAGAAAGATGCACAAACTCAAGGTTTTGGATTTAACCAGGTTCTCTCTTTTGTCTCTTCCTTCGTCCTTGGTCAGTCTAAAACTCCTGCGAACATTATCTCTCGATCATTCTAAGCTGCCAGATTTAAGCATCATTGGTGAGCTAAAGAACCTGGAAATCCTTAGCTTTAGTGGTTCTATGTTTAAGCATTTTCCGAGGGCACTAGGGCAACTAACCAAGCTGAAACTGTTAGATTTGACTGATTGTTTTGATTTAAAAGTGATCCCACCAAATGTCATATCAAAGCTATCTCAGCTGGAAGAACTTCTTATGCAGAACAGCTTTGATGGATGGGAGAATGAAGGACAAAATGCTGCTAGTCTGGTTGAGTTGAACCATTTGCCTCGCCTGACCAACTTAGAGATAAGGATTAGAGATGTTAGAACTATGCCCAAGGAATTTCCAGCGGAAAAGCTGCAGAGGTACAGGATCCTTATAGGAAGTTCTTGGGATTGGGATGGCTCATTCGAAACCTCCAAAATGTTGAAACTCAAGCTTGATACTGACATTCGTAATAATGAGAGCTATGGCATTTGCAACTTGATAAAGAAAGCTGAAGCCTTGTACATGGACGAAGTAAAGGGTGTCGAGAATCTGCTTTATGATCTGGATAGAGAAGCGCGTCTGTTGTTTAAGCATCTCCATCTCCAAAACAACTCTGAGATTAAATATATAGTTAACAGAGTAGATGGAGCTTCTTCTGATACTGTTTTTCCCATGTTGAAGACCTTATTCCTCCATAATCTAGTTTCATTGGAGAAGATTTTTCATGGAAAATTCATGGCACAGCTTTTTGGTAAATTGGAGATCCTGGAAGTGAGTGATTGCATAAAACTGAAAAATCTCTTCTCGTTGCCACTGGTGAAAGGGCTTGTGAAGCTTCAAAGTATTAAAGTGACAAGTTGCGACAACATGGTAGAGATCATTGTGGAGGAAAGTGAAGAGTGTGCCACTGAGAATGGAGAAGCTGTTAAGGTTGAGTTCTCTCAGTTGCGCTCCATATCACTCTCTAGCTTACCGCTACTTCAAAACTTCTATTCCAAAGTAAAAGCACAAGTGCCAACTGCATCACAGTCTCAAGAGATCATTGAGGAAGAGGGCCTGACTTCTATTCCGACAACATTATTCAATGACAAGGTATTTGGCTATCCTCTCTCTCTATATATATACATATCTATATCTATATATAGATATAGATATAGATATATATACATATATATTCAAGTTATGGTTCATCATCGTTTTTGTTTCTTTTCAATAAAACATGTATTTAAAGGATGGTTTCATTAAGTTCAACTCCATCATTTGCCACAAATCGTGTTCCTACACAAATACACTATACTTTTTAGCAACGAGATGCATGTTCCTATGATGAAAGCATGAGTTTTGGAGAAATGAACAACTGATTAGTTCCTACTCAAGTATATGCACACCCTTTCACCAATACTTTGTCATATGAAGGTTTCCATACTTGACCCCTAGGTAATAAAGAGATAGCTACCATATCAAATAAGTGATCAAAGGTTGAAACTATGAGGTGATGTTCAAAAAATCTGTAACTATGCTTTTACTCTCTGTTGGATTCCCATTTCATGCAGATAGTCTACACCCGAAGTTCATAGGCTGAGATAAAATACCATATAAAGGATTGAAGGCATCCATAAAAAGAATATATATATTTTCTTGCAGGTTGTATTCCCAAACTTGGAGCATCTGTACTTGGAGTCGATTGACATCGAAAAGATATGGGATGGCCAACCTTCAAACTCTGCACTCTCTTTACGAAATTTAAGAACATTAGAGGTGAAAGGCTGTGGTCTTAAGTATTTATTTTCTGCTTCCATGGTTAAAAGCCTTGAGAGACTTGAATGTCTTCAAGTAAGTGAATGTGAGTTAATGGAAGAGATAATAGTGATAGGAGGATCGCCAACGGAAGACAATATGTCCGCCATGGTTTTTCCTAAGCTGGAAATTTTAGAGCTCTGTGATCTTCCAAAACTCTCTCGGTTCTCCACTGGTTACCCAATTGAGTGCCCCTCATTGGATCAACTAACGATAAGTGCATGCCCTAAGTTGAAGACATTTGTATCCAGCTTCACAAGCGGCAGCACGGCAAACATTAAAGACAACCACTACGATGCCATACAACCACTTTTTGACGAAAATGTAACTTTTCCCCCTAGCTTGGCAAATAGCCATAAACCTCTGGATGCAAACATTGAAGACAACCACTACGATGCCATACAACCACTTTTTGATGAAAATGTAACTTCTCTCCCTGGTTCTCATTGTGTTTCTTTCAGTTTGATGTATAGTTGTAGCATGAATGTCAAAGATGGAGTTGCAATTCTAACTTTCATTCTTATGGAAAGGCGCCACAGGTTGCATTCCCTGAGCTAACAACATTGGAGGTGGATTGGTATCATATGATGCAAATAAGCCAGAGCCAAGCTTGGGCTGAGATCTATGGCAAGATAGTACATCTAGAGCTTAGACACTTTCCTGACGAGTATGTTGTTTTTCCTTCTAACTTTCTTCAGAGATTTTTCAACCTGGAAATACTTGTTGTCACTGATGCCTCTTTCGAAGAAATTTTCCCACATGAGCAAAGCAACAGGGAGAAAATGGATATTGAGTTTCTTCCAAAATTGAAAGAATTAGAGCTGAATGGACTTTCAAAGCTACAGTTTCTATCCAAAGAGGATTCGCATCCGTGCCCGTTGTTCCAAAATTTGGAAACTCTGGTTCTGTTCGAATGCGTACAATTGAAACTTTTAATTCCATCCTCGGTTTCCTTCCGAAATCTGACTGATCTGGACGTTACAGAATGTCATGGATTGGTACGTTTGATGACTTGTTCAGCAGCCCACCGTCTTGTGAATCTCAAGAGGATGAGCATAGAAAAGTGCAAAATGATTCAAGAGATTGTGGCAACTGAGGAAAACAGAGCAGATGTGGAAGTCATTTTTCATAAATTGGAAATCCTCACGCTTGACGAGCTACCAAGCCTGGCTTGCTTTCACTCGAGGAAATGTTCATTAATATTTCCATCTTTGTGTGTAGTGCTAGTAAAAGAATGCCCCAAGATGAATTTTTTTTCAGCAGGACACATTAGCACACCAAAGCTAGAGGCTGTGGACTTGACAGAAGAAGGAGATAGATGGAGTTGGGAAGGAAACCTTAATGAAACTATACGAGAATTGTTCACACAGACAGTACGTATCATAGATTCTTTCTCATCTGTCTTTAAACTTCAAAACTTCCACCATTCTTTCCTGTTTAGACATGCCTTTAAAGTTGCCAAATTCTCCCAGTTTGTTTCATAAGAGTCTCACTTTGTAGCCTCAAAGGGAACCAGCTCCAATTGAAGAAATAGGGTGATCCATTTTAACGGAGATCAACCTATTCCCTGATTCAGGTTGACATGTTCATTCCTGAAAAATCTGTCTGTGAAGCATGGACCAATTTTTCTTATGAATCATATAGAAAATCCTCATGATAATTTAACTGTAGATGGCGGACAAAGAAAACACCCTGATTATCTCAACGCCTTCTATAACTTCAACCTAGTCCTTCAATGTTAGGGTAACTGAATCGACTAGATTACAACTCATTGCAATTTTTTCAGGGTCATGAAGTGGTGCAACATGAAATACCAAGCCCACCTCAGCAATTGCCCTTGGCCTTGGAGAAAAATGAAGCAGAAGAAACTGGAAAGCATAGTTCCCCAGAGGACCCAGCATATGCTGATTTGTTGCCCATCAAGAATCAAGACACCAGCAGCGATCTACCCAATGTGGTGGGAACTATACTTGCCTAGAAGAACTGTCTATTTGTTTGTCCCTACTATTCCATTAGGGTTGATGGTTCAACATCCTTCACTCTATTTATATAATTTTGAGTTCTGTTGGTATGAAGATTTTGTAACCCAAATTCTAATTTCCTGCAGACTCAAACCTTGCAGGACCAAGTAATGCCCGGTTCGTCAGTTGAGCAGAACAGTAGTGTTATAGCTATTCCTGCTGCCAGAGCTGAACAAAAGATTGGCATTCAAAATTCCTCAGCTGAACCAGAAACCCCTGAACAAACTTCATCATGCCAAGAAGATTCTGGTCCAAGCAAAGTTACTAAGGTGGCACTCCATTCTTTTTTGAAATGCATTTCCTAACTCAACCTCAAAACGAGGACTATCTCAGGATGGACTAATCTCATCTAGCTCAAACAGATACAATCACTTTACACACTTTATCATTTCATTTTTTTCATGAATCTTTACATAAAACGTAAATTTTCAACAGAATGAACTTCCAAGGGAGCAAGTTGTACCTGTTTCTTCTTCATTCCCGCGGAGTGGCGGCATTCCCTCTTCTGCTTCTTCAGCGAAGACAACTTCCTCTGACAAGAAACATATGCCAGAGACTTCATCAGCTCCGGTTAAAGCCGACGAAGATGCCCGGCGGAATCGGTTTCTTGCACTCTGCTCCCAAAACCCATCCACCATGAGCCGCCAAGCTCTTCAGGAATTGCAATCAGTGACTCGCTCCTTGGCAACTCTTCCTCGAGGGCCCCTAGAGCCGGAAATCCTCGCGAAACTGGACGGATTGTTAACAGAAATGAACCTGGCAAATGACGGCACACATGCAATCAAAGATGCAGCACCAGACCTAATCTCCCTGCAGGCATCTTATGAGGAGCTGAACTCACAGATAGCTACACTTAAGGAGGAGCATGCAAAGCTGGCGAAGGAAGAAAAGTTACTGCAGGAGCAACTCCAAACAGTTAAAGCCGAAAAGGGTCGAAAAGAAAAGGAGGTTGCCTTAAAGGGTGATGAATTGGAGGAGCTGGTTCAACAGAAAACCGCTGCATTGCAGAACCTGACCACCAGAATGGCCATCTCCTCCATGAACACTCTCTTTGATTTCATTGTCAAAAACTTTAGACCCTAAAACTACGAACTGTTCGATGAAATGCCAAACCGAGGAAGAAGATTAAGCTGTGTATATTCATACTATACTATTATATTATATATAAAAGCCAGCCGATGGAATTACTGTAGATTAGCTTTGTTGCAATGACTTTACTGTGACTAAAAGTTGGATTGTTATTGGTTGATTGGTCCGCCTCTTTCTAATATTTTGCCATATGCAGTAAGTTGTTATATTCCACGTGGTCCTCAATTATGACACATATACCATGTGTCTTGCCCATTATTTTCCATAAAGAGATTTTGTATACCAGTAATCTATCAAGTAACCTATTTCTTCTACTATAAATAAGGGATTGCTAAACGCCAGCCGATGGAATTACTGTAGATTAGCTTTGTTGCAATGACTTTACTGTGACTAAAAGTTGGACTTTTATTGGTTGATTTTATTTTTATATTCCACGTTTTGTTTTGCTGTAGCAAATCTTGGTCCACCTCTTTCTAATATCTTGCCATATGCAGTAAATTGTTATATTCCACGTGGTCCTCAATTATGACACATATGCCATGTGTCTTGCCCATTATTTTCCACAAAGAGATTTTGTATACCAGTAATCTATCAAGTAACCTATTTCTTCTGCTATAAATAAGGGATAGCTAAATCTTCTGTAATTCAGTCATAGACTGCGTGGGTTCAAGAAGAAGAAAAACTTCCAATTTTCAACATAGGCATATGAGATATAACAATAAGAATTTTAAGGGGAGAATTTGTTATTTAGTTGTCATGGTTCTCTTCTCTCATATGTTTACAATTTTATAGCAATATCAACTTCTCTTTATCAGTAACAGTTTGTGTTAACTAGCACACAATCTATATTTTTTCACAGGAAATTCTTACAATTTGGAACATCAAGGTGTGAGATAAACTCTCCTGCGCTAAAAAAGGTGATTTTAGTTTATATCTAATGCCTTCCCAACGTCTCAAATCATTAACGACAAGAAAATTTATTTTATTTTATTTCAATTCATCCGTGCAAAATGATATAAATCATTTTTAGGCGTACGATTTAATCTTCTAAAAAAACCTCATCAAAGAAATATCAAAGATCGTATATAGAACACTAGGGAATGGAATTGGGAAAAAAAATTCAAGAGTAACGGTAGTTTTTTGCGAAAAAATTTGAAAAGAAAAAAAAGAAAGTGTAATTGTGTTTCTTCGCTCAAAACAATCGTATATTCTATGGATATCAATTCCAATCCAGGCATACATCAAATGGTGTGATGCACAAAAGTGAGCTGTTTTTTCTGCACATGAAATTCTATAATCTGAGACATAAAAACGTCGTGTGAGAGAAACTCCCCTGCGCTAAAAAAGGTGAAAGAAATCTTAGCTTATATTTAATGCCTTTTCAACGTCTCAATTCATTCCGCTCATAGAAAGCTTCGATAAGTGATAAGAAAATTAAAGATCATATACAGAACACTAGGGAATGGAATTGAGAAAAAAGAACGAAAGTGCGATTGTACTTCTTTGTCCAAAACATTATCTGTTGTGCTTCTTTACCCAAAAACATTGTCTATTCCACAACAAAAGTGAGCAGTAAAAATTATTGATGTACAGGTTTCAATCCAAGCGCATAATAAATAATTTGCAAAAATTATCAACAAAAATTAATGATGCACAAGTTTTAATTTTTTTTTTTTAGTTTTAACTCGCGAGTTCTTGCAAATGCAAAGTAACAATCTTCAAGCACTTTTTTTTCCTATATATTTATAAATCCTTTGGTGACATTGTAAATGAATGATTTAATTTTTATCTTTAATTTTCACATATTTAGTTTTATTTATATTTATATCTATATGTTTAATAGTATATATGAAATTGTACGAAAATCTTAATCACAAGCTAATTTTTCTGTTACACTGTGTATTTGATGCTTTATAGAAATTATTTTTTCCAATTAATTTTTTAACTAAATGATTTTGATTCTTTCTATTTTATCCAGGTGTTATGGAGCAAGTTACTTTATCTTATCGACGGATGTTGAGAGATATAACAGAGAAACTTGGTTTGCCTCCTCCAATAGATCATGTATTAGAAATTGAAGGAATCAAAGTACCAGTAATTGCTGTAGATTTGCGTTCGAGGCTAGGAATTGATGATCAAAAATCGTTTGTAACTATTGAGACATACCTTATAGATGGGGTCCTAGAAAATCCAGAGTTGGTAGCTCGAAGAATGATTTGGTCTATTATGGGAATATTAAACGTTGAAATAGTTGACATTAACTATTATGATATGATCGAGTTGCAGGTACATACGCAACAAGTTAAAAAAGTGAATGTTAAGTTAGAAAATGCTCTCTGGGATATCACAAGTATGGTGCAAGATTTAAAAAGAAAAATAGATGAACTGCAGGATATATGTTCAGGTGTGAAGATGCAGAGTCGACATCTTGCTAAACAAGTTTTTACACTTTCTGCACAATTGGAAGAAGTTAGTACAATCAGGGTTTCAGACATATAAATGTACAAGTACAGTTTTGTATGTGGTTAACGGTTGTAATAATTAGAAGTTTACTACATAGACTTTGCAACTGTTGCAGCTGTGCATATATGTAATGGAATTTCTTTTGGTTCATTAAACTTGCAAGTAGTATTTTCATGTTATATTGGGGTTATCGTATGTTGCGTTGTATCAAAAATGTTTTTTCAATAAAAATATATTTATATTGTGAACAGAGCTTTAATATTGACATATAATTTAAAATTTGTAATTAACTTTATTTCTTTTTAGAAATTTTTAATAAGGTAATTTTTGTTTTAAATTCATGTGTTTTTTTTTGTTTTTTTGGCAGATTTATTTCTTTAGGGATTTCCCACAAGTAGATTTTTGGATAAATTTTAATCAACATAAAAGAACTAGATAGGAAAAAATCATTTTATTTGGTATATTTTCGATAATTAGCATTTTATTCATTCAGTAGCTATTTCAGGGATTGCTTATAAATAAAATTTTACACAAAATTTAATTAATATGCGAGAACTGAAGATAATTTAATTATATGTGAGGTAAGTACAATTTTATTTGTTTGGTAGTTAGGGAAATTATCTTTTTATTTGTTGTTTATGTAATACTCAGGATTATTCTAATTACGCAAAAGAGAATTCAAAATACTAAAGTAAAATTTAGTTGTTGTTATTAGAATTATAGGGTGATTTGGCAAATTTTATAGATAGAATTATTTGGTAATTGAAGGTACAAAAGAAATATTAAGGTTTTTCATTAAAATTACATACCAAAATTCCTCATACATGAAAAGTTTAAAGTTTACACTATCTTAGGCAATTACAATTTTATTTTTCCAGTAGGTAGGTAAATCAAATTTTTATCCATTTCTTTTCTATGACTCAAATTATTTTTATTTTGAACAAATACAGATGTTTGCGAATAAAATATATAAAAAAATTAAGTGTTGCTATTAAAATTATGTTGAATTTTTTTAAAACATACTAGGAAAATGCTATAAATAGAATTATTTGATGATGGAAACTAAAAAAAATATTAATATTTTTGTACATGGGTAGTTTAATAAATTCTACATGTCCACTTTCATTATGACTGCAGTATAATAAAACTAATTAAGTCACTAGGATCACTAGAATTACTAAAAATGTAGGGATGTAGCCGTTTAAAGAAATTGTACTAAAGCAAGTAATTTAACAAGTTAATTGTATACAAAATATAATAGGATTTTCCAACTAAAAAAGGGAGGTTGCTAGCCTGTTGGTTTAAAATGATAACTTTTAATATAATTTAGATTAGGCAAAAAAATTGATGACATGTATTCATATTTAAATAATAAACAAAAAATGACATAATCAGAGAGGATAAAATATACATATTAATTTGCAGTAGAAATTAAACTGATATATTATAATATTATTTTCCTATACCCATTACTTTAAAAAATTATTTACTAAGTTTTATATTTTGAACACACGTATGCCATACTTACTAAAATTCAATTGTAATCCTATTTTTGTGAAGATGTAATTAACCCAAAATTCTCTAATATTTATTTACGATAATATTAGTAAAATCATATGAGGATAATTCTACTGTTATTGAAGCGCCCCGACCCGTATTTACCGTAACACAGTAAACACGTGCCGAAACTATTCATAATGATAGAACAGACAGTACTACGTGCAAATATTATACAATAGCAACTATCAATACAACTGTCACCCACACTCGGGGACCATTATTCAATCCAAACACAGTGCTCTCAGCAGCAGCAGATAGTATCAGTAATATACATATCACAGGAAATCAGCAGTACAGCAATATATATCACACAGCAGCGAAAATGTAGTACAGCATCATAAGCAATAGAATAGCAGCGGAAGACTTATGCACATGCAACGGTGGTATGGATCCGGAGTCAGGTGGAGAAAGCAGCAGCCATCGAACATCGTACCTGGACTACGGAAACAACTTAACCTACGGGATGAAACCCCGCAGGCGAGGGGTGAGTCCGAAGTGCTCACCGACGAAGGATAAACAGTGATATGCAAGCAACCGTAATACTTAAAAGTAATCACAGACAAGCAACAACATATCTCAACAACTGAACCAAGGCCAAAAGAATGCTTAATTATTATTACCAATTTTTATCTTCCGGGCCCCCGTCACTGGACAAGCTAGGGTCGTACCTGGTTATCAATTAATTTCGGATGCTAGGTCAAAAATCAATCCACATCTCAAAACCTGGATATTTGGTATATCCAAACCACTGGGTATTCGGTATACCCCGACCTCAGGCAACAACATGCCAACCAGATATTCGGCATATCTGAGCCACTACGAATATTCGGCATATCCGAGCCACTGCGGATATTCGGCATATCCGAGCCACTGGGTATTCGGTATACCCTAACCACAGGCAAAAAGACAAACGGATATTCGGTATATCCGAACCACTGGGTATTTGGTATACCCTAACCACAGGCAACAAGCCAATCAAACCAAGTAACCGACCATAGCATCTCAAAATTAATTTTCAAACCATCGGATCGTACCACTACTTTCCACATGACAATGATAACAACATCTCAAATCAATTCCAATTCCAATTTCATATTCCAATTTCTTTTTCTCAATTTCCACAGTCAATAGTTCAACATCAATCTCAACATATTATCCACAGAATCAATATCACAGTCCAAAAGCAATAATAATATCCACAACAGTCAATCAACCAACAATCAACAATTCAGCAGTTCAATCAGACAACAAAGCACACAAAGTATTACAGGCAACATAACAAGGGTTATCCATCCTCACCTTAGCCGATATCAATTATGGAATTGTTCAGCAAGTTCCAAGTCTGGTTCCTCAGCAAATTGCTCGTTATCAACTCCTATATCAATCAAATAATATGCACACATAAGATGGTATGCAAATGTCATGCTAATACCGTATACCGTAAATTAAATATAAACTCGGCTCGGTTACTCTCCCGGATTAATTTTCCATTATTATCATCATTCACCATTTATTTCAAGTGTCAAAAATACCCTTCTATACTTTTTCCTATACCCGGGTACTATTCCGGTATTATACTTTGATAATATCCTTTCCGTAATTATTTCCTAGGTATGTACTTTTCATATTCCAAAATATTAATTATTTCCCTTATCTTATATTTTTCCCAAATCCTCGTAAAAATCATTTATATTTCCAAAATTATTTTGCAAAACTCTCTTTTTTTTTCCTTGAATTATTCCCATGCTTTTATTTCCATCTTTATTTTTATAACCATTATTTTTCCACTCCTGGTATGGCCCAAGACACTACCCAAGCCCAGGCCAAGCAACAGCACAGGTCAAGGCCCACGCGGCTCGGCCCAGGTCCTGAGCACCCAAGCCCACGCGGGTCACCCAACCGGCCTGTACTTGACCCGTGAGCCTTGCCGGGTCGTCTCTTCAACCCAGCTCACCTTGAGCTTGGCGGCGCGGCACGGAACGGTGAGGCAGGCAGCGACTCGGGGAAACGCGACCGGAGCGAGGTGGACACGACACAGGTGCGACGGAGGAGGAGCAAGGCGGCGCGAGCGAGGAAGGCCGGCAGCGGGGCGAACCTCTAGTCGGGTTCGTCTCGTCTCGGCAGCGGTGGCAGGCTGCAAGGAGGGTGGCCGACGAGGAGAAGAGGAAGGAGGAGGAAGGAAGAGGGTGTAGATGGTGGTGTTGGCTCGGACGACGGCGGTAGCAGGTGGCGGCAGTGGTGGCGGTCGGTGGTTCACGGCCACGAGGAAGAAAAGGTGAAGGGGAGGAGGAGAAGTTGCCAAAACGGCAACACTTTGGCTAGTTTCCTTTTTTTTTCCTCTTTTTATTTTTTTAATTTTTCTTTAACAGGTTTGAGTAGAAGAAGGGTACTGGGTTGGGTTTTTGCAAAAACAAAGAAGGAAGAGATTGAGCAAGGAAGTGGCTTTTGCAGGTATGGGATGAAGCAGGTGATGGCGTGCATAGGATGGCAGAAGAGGGTTAATTTTTATAGACAACAAAATTATTGATAAGTCACAGGCTGAATAGGAAAAAGGCGGCTGAATAATTGAACTTCAATTATGCAGTTACTATGCTGCATGTGAAGTGTGACCCACCTGGACCAGAAAATATCCGGTATACCCACTTATCTTATTTCTGGTCCGATAATTCGAGAATAAACCCGGCTTTCTCCGAAGATTCCCGGACCCGGAAAAATTCCATCTTGGTCCGTAAAATCCGCAGAAAAATCCCGAGCGTAGGACAAGACTCGGTTTCGGAATCCAATGATCGATTTACCATAATTTATTTACCCAAGATTAAAAATCATTGGTAAATTACTATACATTAACTTAAATAGTCCCGGTAAAAATGAAATTTTTACCTGGGCTGTTACAGCCTACCCACCTTAAAAAGAATTTCGTCCCCGAAATTCACTCCGAAGCTGTGAACAAGTGTGGATACTAAGAACGCATATGCTCCTCAACTTCCCACGTGGACTCATTCGCAGAGTGCTTGCTCCACTTAACCTTTACCATTGGAATGACTCTGTTCCTCAACTGTGTGACTTCCCGGGCAAGAATCTGCTCCGGCATTTCTGTATATGTAAGATCCTCTGCGACCTCAATATCTACTGTAGTAACCACATGGCTCGGATCTGATCTGTACCTCCTCAGCATGGAGACATGGAACACATCATGAATCCGTGACAACTCCTCTGGCAAGGATAATCTGTACGCCAGGGGTCCAATCCTTTCCACAATCTCATACGGTCTCATGTACCTGGGACTCAGCTTCCCTCTTTTCCCGAATCTGATTACACCTTTCCATGGTGCAACTCGGAGGAAAACTCGTTCTCCCACTTGGTACTCCATCTCTCGACGATGCTTATCGGCATAGCTCTTCTGTCGGTCCTGTGCTGCTCTCATGCTCTGCTTAACTGTCTGAATCTTGTCAACAGTCTGCTTAACCAAATCTGGACCAACGATCAAACAAAGACCTTCTTCATCCCAGCAAACTGGACTTCGGCACTTCCTTCCGTAAAGAGCTTCAAACGGAGGCATGCCAATACTGGAATGATAACTGTTGTTGTAGGCAAACTCCGCCAAAGGTAGATATTGATCCCAACTCCCACTGAAGTTAAGAGCACAAGCTCTTAGCATATCTTCTAGTGTCTGAATAGTCCTCTCCGACTGTCCATCGGTCTGAGGATGGAATGCAGTACTAAAACTCAGCTTCGTCCCCAAAGCTGTTTGCAGACTCTTCCAAAACTGCGATGTAAATCTCGGGTCTCTGTCTGAGACTATGGACTTAGGAATCCCATGTAATCTCACAATCTCTGCAACATATTGCTTCGCCAACTTATCCAAGGTGTCTGTCTGTCGTATGGGAAGAAAATGGGCTGATTTTGTAAGTCGGTCAACGATAACCCAGATGGCATCATGCTGTCTCCGAGTCAACGGTAATCCAACCACAAAATCCATGGTAATCATTTCCCACTTCCACTCTGGCACTGACAAAGATCTCATTTTCCCTGCTGGAGCCTGATGTTCAGCTTTCACTTGCTGGCAAGTGATACACTTAGCCACATACTCGGCTACATCCTTCTTCATGCGTGGCCACCAAAAATGACTCCTCAAATTCTGGTACATCTTGGTGCTCCCGGGATGCATAGCATACGGTGTCATATGTCCTTCTTCTAGAATCTGACTGCGTAGGTCACCAACACTGGGTACACATAGACGCTTTCCTAGCATCAGTGCACTATCCTCGGCTATGTGGAACTTATCTTCCTTCCCATTACGGACTGCTTCCTTCAGCTTGATCAGGTCGGGATCTCCATCTTGTAACTCCACAATCCAGCCTCTCAGGTTAGACTTGACTTCAGTATGTGTCAACAAAGCTCCTGTCCCATCGATTGACAAATCAACTCCCATCTTCCTTAACTCGATGAGTGAGGACATCAAGTAAGTCGTGGAAGCATCTTCTGGTTGTCTCCGACTCAAAGCATCTGCTACAACGTTAGCTTTTCCAGGATGATACTCAATAGTACAATCATAATCATTCAGCAACTCAACCCAACGTCTTTGTCGCAGGTTAAGCTCCTTCTGAGTCATGATGTACTTGAGACTCTTATGATCTGTGAAGTTCCGACATCTCTCTCCAAACAGGTAATGTCGCCAGATCTTCAAAGCAAGGATCACTGCGGCCATCTCTAGGTCATGTGTCGGGTAGTTCTTCTCGTGTGGCCTCAACTGTCTCGAAGCATAGGCTATCACTCGGCCTTCTTGCATCAGAACAGCTCTCAAACCAAGACCTGAAGCATCGCAGAATAACACATACTCCACTCCTGGCTTAGGCACTATCAAAACTGGTGTTGTTGTCAACTTCTTCTTAAGTTCATCAAAACTCTTCTGGCAGGCATCACTCCATACAAAGGCTTGATCTTTCCTCAATAGCTTGGTCATGGGACTAGCTATCAAAGAGAAACCCTCGATAAATCTTCAGTAATATCCTGCAAGGCCAAAAAAACTCCTGACTTCTAGTACCGTCTTAGGCGGCTCCCACTCCAGAACGGCTTTTACTTTGGCAGGATCAACCTTAATTCCATCCCCGGATACAACATGTCCAAGGAATGCAACTTCCTCAAGCCAGAACTCGCATTTGCTAAACTTAGCATACAACTCTTTCTCTCGCAACCTCTGAAGCACTACCCTCAGGTGCTCTTCATGTTCGTCCCAGTTCTTGGAGTAGATCAAGATATCATCGATGAAGACTACCACAAACCTATCCAAGAACTCGTTCAAGACCAAGTGCATCAAGCACATAAAAACTGCTGGTGCATTGGTCAAGCCAAAAGGAACCACTGTGAACTCAAAGTGACCATACCGAGTGCGAAAGGCTGTCTTCGGTATGTCATTCTCTGCAATCTTGACCTGATGGTAGCCAGATCGAAGATCAATCTTAGAAAATACAGTAGCTCCCGGTAACTGATCAAAAAGATCATCAATCCTGGGAAGCGGATACTTATTCTTCACTGTCACTTTGTTCAACTGACGGTAATCCACACACATGCATAAACTACCATCCTTCTTCTTCACAAAGAGGACTGGTGATCCCCAAGGTGAAATACTAGGTCTGATGAAACCTTTCTCTAACAGCTCATCCAACTGTTTCTTCAACTCCTGAAGTTCTGTTGGTGCCATCCGATATGATGCCATCGAGATTGGTGTCACTCCTGGCATCAAGTCGATGGTGTACTCAACTTCTCTATCAGGTGGCAATCCTGGCAAATCTTCTGGGAACACATCTGGAAACTCTCTCACTACCATGATGTCTCCCAAAACCGGAGTCTGAACTTCTTCACCCTTGGCATGGGTCAATAAAGCATCTGGACCCAATGGTTGTATCCCAACATCCTGACTAGCAGAGATACTACATGTGGTAGCAGCTCTCCCAATACCTGTCAGCAAAATCTTATGTCCACTTTCGGAAGTCAACAGCACTTCCTTGGTCCGACAGTTCACCATAGCACTGTACTTGGACAACTAGTCCATCCCCAATATGATATCAAAACCTCCCATATTCATCACAATCAACCGTGTAAGAAAAATCTCGCCATCATATGAAAGCGAAACATCTCTGCACACATGGGTTAACCTGACTACTATACCCGCAGGTAACCTAACTCGCATCGGACAAACCAAACTCTCTCCCGTACAGTTATGTAGTATTGCAAAACTTTGCACAATAAATGAATGCGTAGCACCAGGGTCTATCAAAGTATATGCAGTACCTGGTTATCAATTAATTCCGGATGCTAGGTCAAAAATCAATCCACATCTCAAAACCCGGATATTTGGTATATCCAAACCACTGGGTATTCGGTATACCCCGACCTCAGGCAACAACATGCCAACCAGATATTCGGCATATCTGAGCCACTACGGATATTCGGCATATCCGAGCCACTGCGGATATTCGGCATATCCGAGCCACTGGGTATTCGGTATACCCTAACCACAGGCAAAAAGCCAAACGGATATTCGGTATATCCAAACCACTGGGTATTTGGTATACCTTAACCACAGGCAACAAGCCAATCAAACCAAGTAACCGACCATAGCATCTCAAAATTAATTTTCAAACCATCGGGTCGTACCACTACTTTCCACATGACAATGATAACAACATCTCAAATCAATTCCAATTCCAATTTCATATTCCAATTTCTTTTTCTCAATTTCCACAGTCAATAGTTCAACATCAATCTCAGCATATTATCCACAGAATCAATATCACAGTCCAAAAGCAACAATAATATCCACAACAGTCAATCAGCCAACAATCAACAATTCAGCAGTTCAATCGGACAACAAAGCACACAAAGTATTACAGGCAATATAACAAGGGTTATCCATCCTCACCTTAGCCGATATCAATTATGGAATTGTTCAGCAAGTTCCAAGTCCGGTTCCTCAGCAAATTGCTCGTTATCAACTCCTATATCAATCAAATAATATGCACACATAAGATGGTATGCAAATGCCATGCTAATACCGTATACCGTAAATTAAATATAAACTCGGCTCGGTTACTCTCCCGGATTAATTTTCCATTATTATCATCATTCACCATTTATTTCAAGTGTCAAAAATACCCTTCTATACTTTTTCCTATACCCGGGTACTATTTCGGTATTATACTTTGATAATATCCTTTCCGTAATTATTTCCTAGGTATGTACTTTCCATATTCCAAAATATTAATTATTTCCCTTATCTTATATTTTTCCCAAATCCTCGTAAAAATCATTTATATTTCCAAAATTATTTTGCAAAACTCTCTTTTTTTTTCCTTGAATTATTCCCATGCTTTTATTTCCATCTTTATTTTTATAACCATTATTTTTCCACTCCTGGTATGGCCCAAGACACTACCCAAGCCCAGGCCAAGCAACAGCACAGGTCAAGGCCCATGCGGCTCGGCCCAGGTCCTGAGCACCCAAGCCCACGCGGGTCACCCAACCGGCCTGCACTTGACCCGTGAGCCTTGCCGGGTCGTCTCTTCAACCCAGCTCACCTTGAGCTTGGCGGCGCGGCAAGGAACGGTGAGGCAGGCAGCGACTCGGGGAAACGCGACCGGAGCGAGGTGGACACGGCACAGGTACGACAGAGGAGGAGCGAGGAAGGCCGGCAGCGGGGCGAACCTCTAGTCGGGTTCGTCTCGTCTCGGCAGCGGTGGCAGGCTGCAAGGAGGGTGGCCGGCGAGGAGAAGGGGAAGGAGGAGGAAGGAAGAGGGTGTAGATGGTGGTGTTGGCTCGGACGGCGGCGGTAGCAGGTGGCGGCAGTGGTGGCGGTCGGTGGTTCACGGCCACGAGGAAGAAAAGGTGAAGGGGAGGAGGAGAAGTTTCCAAAACGGCAACACTTTGGCTAGTTTCCTTCTTTTTTTCCTCTTTTTATTTTTTTAATTTTTCTTTAATAGGTTTGAGTAGAAGAAGGGTACTGGGTTGGGTTTTTGCAAAAACAAAGAAGGAAGAGATTGAGCAGGGAAGTGGCTTTTGTAGGTATGGGATGAAGCAGGTGATGGCGTGCATAGGATGGCAGAAGAGGGTTAATTTTTTTAGACAACAAAATTATTGATAAGTCACAGGCTGAATAGGAAAAAGGCGGCTGAATAATTGAACTTCAATTATGCAGTTACTATGCTGCATGTGAAGTGTGACCCACCTGGACCAGAAAAAATCCGATATACCCACTTATCTTATTTCTGGTCCGATAATTCGAGAATAAACCCGGCTTTCTCCGAAGATTCCCGGACCCGGAAAAATTCCATCTTGGTCCGTAAAATCCGCAGAAAAATCCCGAGCGTAGGACAAGACTCGGTTTCGGAATCCAATGCTCGATTTACCATAATTTATTTACCCAAGATTAAAAATCATTGGTAAATTACTGTACATTAACTTAAATAGTCCCGGTAAAAATGAAATTTTTACCTGGGCTGTTACAGCTATCCACATTTTACATATATAGTCATCTTAGTTTTACACTTCCATTTATCCTATAATCTGCCTACGCAAAAAAAAGAAAAATCCAAAAAAATTAGTACTAAATCTTGGATGTCACAGTTAGGGTTTTTATATCAGAGATTAGCAAAAAAAAGTAATGGTAAAAGTAAAGAAAAAATTTCTTTGTGGACTCCATAGAAACACATGGAATAAAATATTAAGGGATAGTAGATAATGGTTAAAAAAATAATTATTTTTGTTTTGAGGATTTTGTAAAAACATGGATGAAATATGAAGGAAAAGTCATGACTAGGTTCATCTCATTACGCATATATACCCGTACATTAGATGGCTTCATATTTATCTTCTAATAGTTACTACTTAACTAAAAATTCTCTAAAGTATTTTAGTTGGCCTCTTTCTCTCCACGTTATCCATATATATATAAAACAACAATTATATTGTTTTTTTTTAATACTTAACGACATTAAAGGAAAAAAATCAATAATACTGATTTTTTAGGGTGTTTCTGGACGTTATAAGAACATGTAATGAGATGTGGAAGTAATAAATCTACAACATAACAGCTACAATTTCTTTACTTAAGAACTTTACAGAAAAAAATAATGCTGATCTTTTTTTTGGTGTCTGAAGCGCCCCGACCCGTATTTACCGTACACGGTAAACATGTGCCGGAACTATTCTTATTGATAGAATAGACAGTACATCGCAATCAAAATACTACACGGTAAAATTCAGATACAACAAATGTACAAAGCAACATCTGTCACCCACACTCGGGGACTATTATGCAATCCACACTCAAAGCTCAACATAGCAGCACAATCCACAATATCAACATCATAAGCAATATAAGAAAGCAGCAACATATATGACACAACAGCAGAAGACTTATATGCACATGCAGTGGAGGTATGGATCCAGAGTCAGGTGGAGAAGAAAACAGCAGCCAACGTACATCGTACCTGAACTACGAAGCAACCAAACCTACGGGATGAAACCCCGCAGGGGAGGGGTGAGTCCGAAGTGCTCACCGACGAAGGATAAACAGAGATATATAATCAACCGTAATACTTTCGAAATAAACATAGACAATCACAACACAAGAAACCAACTCAAATAACACAACAGAAGATTCCTACTAAACATAACTGAGCCAAGACCAAAAGAATGCTTAATTATTTTTTTATTACCAATTTTATCTTCCGGGCCCCGTCACTGGACAAGCTAGGGTCGTACCTGGTTATTAACTAATTCTGGATGCCAGGCCAAATGAGACTTGACAGACGTTTTTGGCTCATGCGGAATTTGTGGACCAGTGGATAACGTTTCTTTCGAGGAACACAAGACGTTCCCGTGATCATCGCCTTGCGAGTTAAAGGACGTCTTTTTCCACGAGGGAAACCAACGTCACCGTTAGCTGTGTACGTTACGTTTCTCGGGATCGAGGATGTTTACGATCGATCTAGAGCGCCGAACATGGAGACATGTTTTGTTTTAACTTCTTAATGTTTTGATTTTATTAAACGAGTTTTGTTTCGTTTATAATTTCTTTATGGTTGATTTTATATCCTTATTGTTTATTTTTAATCTGCTTTAAGATGTTTTGTTTTTTTGTTTAACACGAGATTTCGTAACATAAGAGTTTTGAAATACAAAGAAAGCTTATTTTATTGATTTCATAACGTTTTACAGCAAAGGAGAAGCACCCTACGGAGTTACATGATTCTTCAGATCTTTTACAAGTTTTTGTATGTTCGCGATCTGAGAAGAGAGTCCCATACAGGCCAATTCAATTTGCAACATTGCAGTGTGGGCCTTCTTCAGTGAACTGTCCAGCTGCTTCATTGTCTGCAGTGGTGTGCTGCTCTCAGCTGTTGCCTTGCCTTTTCTATCCTCAGCATCCTTGTTACCGGAAGGTCCTTCCTTGCCTGCACGCTTCTTTCGCCGTCTTGGGGGAACCACCATATACTCCTTCAGGCCGATGATGTTGGTCTTGAACCGCTTCTTAGGAGGTTCTTCATCGGAGCTTGTCGGGAAAGCAATACCACCGATGTAGCTGTTATCCTCTGAGTCAGAGGTAGTACGGGATCTTAGTGGTGAGTCCATGGTCCAGAGTGAGTTCTCAGTTATGAGGTTCGGTTTATATAAGCGGAGGAGAAGTCGCTTGAGGGTATAAGCGGTATCTCACGATGAGTTAGGGCACCTAGTAGAGAATACCAGAAGCTTATCGTGGTAGGACCTACGGATTTGATGATTGAATTTCGAGGACGAAATTCTTTTAAGGTAGGTAGGACTGTAACGCCTCGGTTTTTCGCTTTTGATTTACAAGAATTTTGGATTTCGGAAATGGAAATAAAATTAATTTATTTTCCAATGGACTTATTAATTATAAGTGGTAATACGTTGCTTTTGAGCTTTTTCGGACCTAAAACGCATTTGGGGATGAAACACGACGTTTATCGTAGTTTTGGTTTAAACTACGTCGTTTTAGGTTTTGAAAAAAAGAAAAAAGTCAACCTGGCGGGTTGACCAAGCCAAACCAGACGACACGTCGTCTGGCTGGCTAGGTCAAGCCCAGCCAGGGCGCGCCCCTCTTTCCCTTCTTTTTCTTTTTTTCTTTTCTCCTTCCCTTTTCTTTTTCTTCCTTCCCGTTTCTTTTCCACTCTGCCGTCGCTGCCAACGGCATTGTCTCCACGATCTCGTTCAATCATGCCAACGGTCATCAACCCCACCATCTCTTCCTCTTTTCTATTCTTATCTCCTCCTTTTCTTCTCGGTCGTTTGGTACCCGAAACCACCCTCAATCTTTTCACTTTCCCTCTCGCCGACACCAACACCAGCTCGTTCCTTTGTCCTTCACGCCGTCATCATTAGTCATCGTTCCTTCTCTGGTCGCCGCCTGTGTTGCCGGGGTGTGGTATAGATTGAGATGAGACCTGGTGGGCCTTGTGCGGGTTGAATCGGGCGTGAAGTCGACGCAGGTGCCATCGTCGCCCTCGTCGTCGCTCGGTAAGTACCCGACGGTCTCTCCCTTCATTTCCCCTGTTCCTTATTTCCTTTTCTTTTGCTTCTAGGGCCGATTTATTTATCGGGTGTGGTTCGTTGTTGTTTGAGGTGTGCTGGTGGCGGGTCTTGCTCGGGTTGTCTGGCGGTGGTCGAGTCTGGTGGTTCTGCCGTTCTGTTATGTTGTTGTTCTTGATAGAGGCGTGTTCGATGGTGGTTGTGTTGGCTCGGGTTTGTTTGTCGATGCGTGGGTGTGTTGCCGATCCGTGTGGTGGTGGTGGCTTTTCGGCAATGGGGAGATTTGTTGGTGATGGCTTGCACGGGTCCGACGTCCAACAGTGTGGATTGTCTTCCAATAAGGATTCAATCCTTCAACTCTTTTTCCTAACTCGTTTATGGTCTGTGGAATTTCGTTTGATGATTGTTGTTTGAGTTGGGGATTGAATGTGGGTTGTGGTTTTCGACATTGGCAGTTTGTTGTGGTTTTCGGCTTCTCGGGTTACTGCTCCGGCGAGGGTGACCGGAGTCCGGCGAACATGTACTGTTCCGGCGGGTCTCGGAAATTTTCTGGCGAAGGCTCGGGTTCTGTCCAGCGGAATACACTTCTCGTTTTATGACTGTTAGACGGTAATTACCTATGTTTTGTCTCGGTTATGCCCTGTACATAAATTTTGAATTATTTATCGAAATACATACATATATATCAAGTGAATTGTGGTTTGCCGGGAGCGGAGAGTTAGAGTGTGTGGCCGGAAGGTTTTACCGACACGAATAGAATCGTAGGCCGATCAACTCTTGGGCTCGGGAGCAACCTTAGAACGGTTTTTAGGAAAAACCGAGCCCAGGCCCAAAAATCTCATTTTGAAGTTTAGACTGTTTTATATGGACTTAAGGCCTAATCACGGATAATTAAACTTACGGACTTAAAGGAACGGGCTCGAAGCCCTATTTCAAAATCGGTAGATATGAATTTAGGAAAGTGGGCCTCGGACCGAAATTCGTGATTAAGGATTTAGTGGGCCTTAGGCCCGGGAATTGTTTATGGACTTAGACCGGCAAACCTTAGATTCTTTTTTTCTTGGGAGTTATTGATGAGAAAATAATCTTTTGGGCTTAGACCGAAAATCTTATAATCGGATAGTTAGGGTCGGGAGCTACTCGATTTGAGCATACCTTTAGCCTGCATAAACGTTTTTACTTCTAAAATTGGTTTAGTGATTATATTATGTACCGGTATTCAGGCACGGGAGATACCTCAAAAGCTGTAGACTCAGATCAGGGAGAAGTCATAATCTGCATTTTTTAGGTGACATTACAAGTCTTTATATATATGTTTTGTGAATGCATGTTGGTGTGGTTTGTTGTTTACTTGCCTTGTTGCTACATGCGGAATGGAATTGTATACTTGATTGTTCTCACATGCCTAAATTCTATATGAAGAATCGTTATTGAAAATAACATGTATTATGTCTTGGTGATAGTGTGTGGTTATGGGCTGAAGGCCCGGATGAAACAAATCACATAGAATTCACACATCCCTGGAAAACATAATGTATTTCAACAGAAATGTAAAAGTGTAATTAAGAATAAAATATTAATTCTACTGTGGAGTCGGCTGGTAGCCCCGAGGGAGGGTTGGGTACCCTCGGGTCATTTTATGCTGTTTAGCATGGTATCCCAGGGGATGTAGGTGCACCCCTGGAAGACTTGCACCAGTTAGGTGTGTCTGAGTACACCCTCAGGTAGCTAGCGGCCACTTGAGATTTATCGGTGGTTTTAGATCTCAGAATCTACCCCTTCTGAGGTTCGACACTTGGGTTTCACACCCGGATCTGATCAGATGCGCTACCGAGACTTGACTCACAGTAGAGGGCCCATAAATATAATAATAATAATAATAATAATAATAATAATAATAATAATAATAATAATAATAATAATAATAATAATAATAATAATAATAATAATAAAACACATTGTATCTAAATCGTAAAGACAATAACACAATAAGATGTTTATGTGTTGGTGTATGATTCTGATATTGCTTGTATGCTGTACTTGCGCTCGTGGACTACTCACCCTACGAGCATGACTTCACTTTCATGTATACATAGACTTTTAATGTTCACTGAGTAGGCGACTCACATAATCGCCACCATTGTTTTTCAGACCTTAGTTAGCGTGCTGCTCTCACCTTAACCTCGACTCGGAGTTCAGACGCAGATACTTCAGCAGGTAGTTGTGCATCATCTCTCGGTTGGACCCATAGGGCCCATATGCATGTTATTTTCTACTTGATTTTTATTATTATTTTCATCTTCCGCTGCATGTGAATTAATTTGAGATGTTATAAATGTTTTTACTTCTTCATCGGCGTTTTGCCGGAGTTTAAAATAATACCATACTTATACCTATACCCGGACACTATTCTAGTACGATACTTACTTTGTTAATAACCTTCCTAAAATTATTTCCCTCAAAATAATTATTATATCATACTATATATATATATTTTCCAAAATTATTTCCCTCTTAAAAATTATTTTATATCATATATTTTTTTCTTCCAAAATTAATTTTCTTCCCATATATATATATATATTTTTTTCACATTATATTTTCTTTTTTTTTTAATCTGGGCTGGGCCAAATAGTACTGTTCAGCCCACAGTATAGAGCCCAAGCAGGCCCACGCAGCGAGCCCAAACAGACAGCCCACACAATCAGCCCAGTCACTCCCCAGCCCAATAACCAACACTAAGCCCACAGCCCAGGCCCAAGGTCTAAGGCCCAGGAACCCAGGATCCACGACCCGAGTGCCCAAGACCCGCGACCCAGGCGCCTTGCGGGTCGTCTTCCTCACCTAAGGCAGGCGGCGGCGCGGGACGTCGACGGTGCAGGCAGACGACGCAAGAGAGAACGTGGTGTCGCAACGGAGAGGCGTGGCGTGGTGGCGTCGCGCTGCAGCTATGGTGGTCGTCGCAGCAAGGGAGGGACGGCGTCAGATCCATGCAGGATGGCCGTCGGGTCCTCTGCTGTGTCCGGCGCGTCGTGCGGCGAGGGCAGGCGGCGATGGTTTCCACAAGTCGGCGACGACAAGGGGGGTACGATGGGGAGGGTGGTGTCACGTGTGGCTGCTCGGTTCACTTACGCGTGAACAGTAACACCTTTCCAAGGTGCAACTCGGAGGAAAACTCGTTCTCCCACTTGGTACTCCATCTCTCGACGATCCTTATCAGCATAACTTTTCTGTCGGTCCTGTGCTGCTCTCATACTCTGCTTAACTACCTGAATCTTGTAAACAGTCTGCTTAACCAAATCTGGTCCCACAATCAAACGGAGACCTTCTTCATCCCAACATACGGGACTTTGGCATTTCTTTCCGTAAAGAGCCTTAAACGGTGGCATGCCAATGCTGGAATGAAAACTGTTGTTGTAGGCGAACTCCGCTAAAGACAAATACTAATCCCATCTCCCACTGAAATTAAGAGCACAAGCCCTTAACATGTCCTCTAGCGTCTGAATAGTCCTCTCTGACTGTCCGTCAGTCTGAGGATGAAATGCAGTACTGAAACTCAGCTTCGTCCTCAAAGCTGCTTGCAAACTCTTCCAGAACCGTGATGTGAATCTCAGATCTCTGTCTGAGACTATAGACTTAGGAATCCCATGAAGTCTCACGATCTCTACAACATACTATTTCGCCAACTTATCCAAGGTATCTGTCTGTCGGATGGGGAGAAAATGAGGTGATTTTGTAAGACGATCAACGATAACCCAGATGGCATCATGCTGTCTCTGGGTCAACGGTAATCCAACCAAAAAATCCATAGTGATCATCTCCCACTTCCACTCTGGCACTGACAACGATCTCATCTTCCCTGCTGGATCCTGATGCTCGGCTTTCACTTGCTGACAAGTGATACATTTAGCCACATACTCGGCTACATCCTTCTTCATACGTGGCCACCAGAAATGACTCCTCAAATTCTGGTACATCTTGGTGCTTCCAAGGTGCATAGCATACGGCGCCATATGTCCTTCTTCCAAAATCTGACTACGTAGGTCACCAACACTAGGTACACATAGACGTTTCCCCAGCATCAATGCACTATCCTTAGCTATGTGAAACTTATTTTCTTTCCCACTACGGACAGCTTCCTTCAGCTTGATCAAGTCGGGATCTCCATCCTGTAGTTCCACAATCCAGCCTCTCAGGTTAGACTTAACTTCAATATGGGTCAGCAAAGCTCCTGTCTCATCAACTGATAAATCAACTCCCATCTTCCTTAACTCGATGAGTGAGGACATCAGGTAGGTTGTGGAAGCGTCTTCTGGCTGTCTCCGGCTCAAAGCATCTGCTACAACATTAGCTTTTCCAGGGTGATACTCAATCGTACAGTCATAATCATTCAGCAACTCAACCCACCGTCGTTGTCGCAGGTTAAGTTCCTTCTGAGTCATGATGTACTTGAGACTCTTATGATCTGTGAAGATCCAACATCTCTCTCCAAACAGATAATGTCGCCAAATCTTCAAAGCAAGGATCACTGCGGCCATCTCTAGATCATGTGTTTGGTAGTTCTTCTCATGTGGCCTCAACTGTCTCGAAGCATAGGCAATCACTCGGCCTTTTTGCATCAGAACTGCTCCCAAACCAAGACCTGAAGCATCACAAAACAGCACATACTCCACTCCTGGCTTAGGTACTATCAAGACTGGTGTTGTTGTCAACTTCTTCTTCAGTTCATCAAAACTCCTCTGGCAGGCATCACTCCATACAAAGGCTTGATCTTTCCTCAATAGCTTGGTCATGGGACTAGCTATCAAGGAAAAACCCTCAATAAACCTCCGGTAATATCCTGCAAGACCAAGAAAACTTTTGACTTCAGGTACCATTTTGGGCGGCTCCCACTCTAGAACAGCTTTCACTTTAGAAGGGTCAACCTTAATCCCATCCCCGGATACAACATGTCCAAGGAATGCAACTTCCTCAAGCCAGAACTCACACTTACTGAACTTAGCATACAACTCCTTCTCTCGCAGCCTCTGTAGTACTACCCTCAGGTGCTCCTCATGTTCTTCCCTGCTCTTGGAGTATATCAGAATGTTGTCGATGAAGACTACCACGAACTTGTCCAAGAACTTGTTCAAGACCAAGTGCATCAAGCACATGAAAACTGCAGGTGCATTGGTCAAACCAAAAGGAACCACTGTGAACTCAAAATGTCCAAACCGAGTACGGAAGGCTGTCTTTGGTATGTCATTCTCTGCAATCTTGACCTGATGGTAGCTAGATCGAAGATCTATCTTGGAAAATACAGTAGCTCCCTGTAGCTGATCAAAAAGGTCATCAATCCTGGGAAGCGGGTACTTGTTCTTCACTGTCACCTTATTTAGCTGTCGGTAGTCCACACACATCCGCAAACTGCCATCTTTCTTCTTCACGAAGAGGACTGGTGAACCCCAAAGTGATGTACTAGGTCTGATGAAGCCCTTCTCGAGCAGCTCATCTAACTGCTTCTTCAACTCCTAGAGTTCTTTCGGTGCCATCCGATATGGTGCCATCGAGATAGGTGTCACTCCCGGCATCAAATCAATGGTGTACTCAACTTCCCTATCAGGTGGCAATCCTAGCAGATCCTCTGGAAACACATCTGGAAACTCCCTCACAACTATGATGTCCCCCAAAACCGGAGTCTGAACTTCTTCACCCTTGACATGGGTCAACAAAGCATCTGGACCCAACGGCTTCATCCCAACATCCTGATTAGCAGAGATACTACATGTAGTAGCAACTCTTCCAATACCTGTCAACAAAATCTTATGTCCACCATCGGAAGTCAACAGCACTTCCTTGGTTCGGCAGTTCACCGTAGCAATGTACTTGGACAACCAATCCATCCCCAAGATGATATTAAAACCTCCCATGTTCATCACAATCAACCGTGCAAGAAAAACCTCGCTATCGTATGAAAGCGAAACATCTCTGCACACATGGGTTAACCTGACCACTATACCCGCAGGTAACCTAACCCTCATCGGACAAGCTAAACTCTCTCCCGTACAGTTATGTAGTATGGAAAAGCTTTGCACAACAAATGAATGCATAGTACCAGGGTCAATCAAAGTATATGCAGTACTACCAAAGACTGTAAAAGTACCTGCTATAACATCGGCATTCTCTGGATCCTCATCAGCGGTGATCACAAATGCTCTCGACACTGCTGTACTCTGGTTCATGGCTGACTGGGTCCTAGCAGGAACAACTCCATGTCCTCGGCCTCGGCCAACTCTAGAACCACACTAGGTACACTAGCAACTGAAGCTTGCACCGTCTGAATAGGTGCCGAACCTCCCGATCTTCCCAACTTGGGACAAGTATAACGTTAGTGCCCAACTTCGTTACACTCATAGCACCTCACCTGAGACAAAGGAGGTCTCGGGCAAGCACTCCAAGATGAAGTCCCTCCTGACTGAGTCCAAGAACTGCCTCGGTTGTTGTAGTTATTGTTCCATCCACGTCCCTGACTCCCTGGTATGAACAGGCTCTGTCCATATCCTGACCGGTTCGCTGGTGTCTGGAACCTCTTGTTCTGTCCCCCAGAACTCTGTGCAGCATGTCTCTTACAGATCTCCTGTTGCTCCCTCTCATTACTCAGCCAAATAATCTCAGCTCTCAGGGCATCTGTCAGCATGTCCTGGTAAGTCTCGTAGACCTTGCACCCCATAACTGTCTGGATGCCAGATCGAAGACCATCCCAGAAACGTTTACATCTGGCCTCCGGAGTAGCCACAAACTCACTGGCATAGATGGACAGGCGGTTGAACTTGATCTCATAATCATTGACCGTCTGATCCGGTCCCTGTTGCAGTCCCAAAAACTCTCTTCCTAGCTGATCCTGGTATGCCTCGGAAGAAAACTTCCTTCGGAACATCTCCATGAACTGGTTTCACGGCATAGTGATAGGTGTCGGCATGTCTCTGGTGGTAGACTCCCACTAATCAACAGCATCCCCTCGGAACATGGCAGCGGCATATCTAGCCCACTTGTCATTCCTATATGTCAGCTTCAGCATGACCCTGTTCATCTGTCTGAGCCACCGATCAGCATCCTGTGGTATAGTGACACCGGTCAAGATCTCTGCCACAAGCTTCTCCAGCTTCATATATACTGGATCCTCAACTGGTCCCTGATTTTCCTGTTCCCGGGTTCCCATAGCATGGATACGTGCATCCCTGGCTTCTTGCCTCCTCAGTATTTGAGTTACCACATTCAGCATCTGCGTAGGGTCTCCCAACGGAATATTCGGAAGGTGTTTCGGACCTCCCGCAACTTACTGCGGTTGATCCACCGATACCTGGTCATCATCTAAGTGACCTCCAGCATGTTGATTCCCTCCAACCGGATCCATTCGTACCTATATGAAGATGTATATGTATGCATGTCATATCATGTCGTGACAAATCTTATGCACAAACAAAAAATCATGCAATCACAGTTATGTCCCTAATGACCTACTGCCTGCTCCGCTACCAAACTGAAGCGCCCCGACCCGTATTTTCCGTACACGGTAAACACGTGCCGGAATTATTCTTATTGATAAAACAGACAGTACATCGCAGTCAAAATACTACACGGTAAAATTCAGATACAACAAATGTACAAAGCAACATCTGTCACCCACACTCGGGGACTATTATTCATTCCACACTCAAAGCTCAATATAGCAGCACAATCCACAATATCAACATCATAAGTAATATAGGAAAGCAGCAACATATATGACACAGCAGCGGAAGACTTATATGCACATGCAGCGGAGGTAGGGATCCGGAGTTAGGTGGAGAAGAAAGCAGCTGCCAACGTACATCGTACCTGAACTACGAAGCAAACAAACCTACGGGATGAAACCCCGCAGGCGAGGGGTGAGTCCGAAGTGCTCACCGACGAAGGATAAACAGAGATATATAATCAACCGTAACACTTTCGAAATAAACATAAACAATCACAACACCAGAAACCAACTCAAACAACACAACAGAAGATTCCTACTAAACATAACTGAGCCAAGACCAAAAGAATGCTTAATTATTTTTTTATTACCAATTTTATCTTCTGGGCCCTGTCACTGGACAAGCTAGGGTCGTACCTGGTTATTACCTAATTCTGGATGCCAGGCCAAATCACAATCCGGGATCAACATCCCAATACCAATAATCCGGGATCAATATCCCAATATCACAAATCCGGGATCAACATCCCAATAACAACATCATCCGGGATCAACATCCCCATCAACCAACCAAACTGGCCATGACACCACGGAACTAGTCTCTAACCATCTAGTCGTACCACTACTTCCACATGACAATTATATCATCATCTCAAATTCAATTCTAATTCCATTACTCTATCATCAATTACTCATCTTTTTATTATCTCAGATTAATCCTCAGGCTCAACCAGCCAACAATTTCATATCACTAATGACTCACAAATAACAGCTTAATGGTTACTCACAATACCACAATCCAACAACACATTCCAGTAACATCATGGCAAAATCCACAGCAATTAAATAGCAAATAATAATCTTCAACAATTTCCATAGCACTCATATAACAGCCAATAATCGATTCAGCAGTTCAATCAAACAACAAAATCAAACACAGTATTACAGGCACATATCCAAGGTTATCCATCCTCACCTTAGCTGATTATCAGTTATGAAACTGTACAACAGACTCCAAGTCCGGCTCCTCAGGTATCTGCTCGTTATCAACTCCTATATCAAACAAATAATATACACACATAAGTGATATGCAAATGTCATGCTACTATACGAAAAATAAATACTGACTCGTCTCGGTTACTCCCCCGGGTTAACTCCCCATTATCATCATCATTCACCATTTGTTTCCAGTGTCTAAAATAATACCATACTTATACCTATACCCGGACACTATTCTAGTACGATAGTTACTATGTTAATACCCTTCCTAAAATTATTTCCCTCAAAATAATTATTATATCATACTATATATATATATTTTCCAAAATTATTTCCCTCTTAACAATTATTTTATATCATATATTTTTTTCTTCCAAAATTAATTTTCTTCCCATATATATATATATATTTCCATATTATATTTTCTTTTTTTTTAATCTGGGCTAGGCCAAATAGTACTGTTCAGCCCACTGCATAGAGCCCAGGCAGGCCCACGCAGCGAGCCAAAACAGACAGCCCACACAATCAGCCCAGTCACTCCCCAGCCCAATAACCAACACCAAGCCCACAGCCCAAGCCCAAGGTCTAAGGCCTAGGCACCCAGGATCCACGACCCGAGTGCCCAAGACCCGCGATCCAGGCGCCTTGTGGGTCGTCTTCCTCACCTAAGGCAGGTGGCGGCGCGGGACATCGACGGTGCAAGCAGACGATGCAGGAGAGAAGGTGGTGTCGCAACGGAGAGGCGTGGCGTGGTGGCATCGCGCTGCAGCTATGGTGGTCGTCGCAGCAAGGGAGGGACGGCGTCGGATCCAAGCGGGATGGTCGTCGGGTCCTCTGCTGTGTCCGACGCGTCGTGCGGCGAGGGCAGGGGGCGATGGTTTCCACAAGTCGGCGACGGCACGGGGAGTACGATGGGGAGGGTGGTGTCGAGTGTGGCTGCTCGGTTCACTTACGTGTGAACAGTAACAGGGTGGTGAGGAAGAAGAGAGTGACGGGTTGGTGATGACGTGGCGTAGTCGGGTTGGTCGGTGTGTGTTTTTTTCTTTTTTTTTTTTATTTCTGGTATGGGTGTACAGTAGGTGATTTGCAGAAAAACGATTTGCAGGGAATGAAGGTTGTAGGTGAGTTTTGCAGAGGAAATGTTAAGGCACTGGGTTCAGTTTGTAGGCAGAGAAATGGTGCAGGGGAAGGAGAAGAAGGAAGAGGAAAGAATCAACATGCAGTGCAGGACAAGGCTAGTCACGGGCAGGGTACTAACGCTTTACGGGTTCTTTCACATGCTGCATAGTGGTGGCGACTGCTGCAACACTGTGCAGTATGTGAATCGGGTCCTGTCCGGACCAGAAAATAACTAATGTACCCCCATGACTTAATTTCCGGTCCGATAACTCAGGGTTAATCCTGACTTTTCTGAAGATTCCTGGACCCGAAAAATTCCAACTTAGTCCGGAAAATCCGCAGAAAAAATCCCGAGCGTAGGACAAGGCTCGGTTTCGGAATCCGATGCATGAATTACTATTAATTATTTACCCAAGATTAATTTTAATGGTAAATATCTGTAAAATAAATTTTACGGTGATGGTAAAAACGTAAAAATTACCCGGGCTGTTACAGCCTACCCACCTTAAAAAGAATTTCGTCCCCGAAATTCACTCCGGTGCTGTAAACAGGTGCGGATACTGAGAACGCATGTGCTCCTCAACTTCCCACGTAGACTCATTCGCAGAGTGCTTGCTCCACTTAACCTTTACCATCGGAATGACTCAGTTCCTCAACTGTCTGACCTCTCGGGCAAGGATCTGCTCCGACAATTCTGTATATGTAAGATCCTCTACAACCTCAACATCTGTTGTAGTAACTACATGACTCGGGTCAGAACTGTACCTCTTAGCATGGAAACATGAAACACATCATGAATCCGGGACAACTCCTCTGGTAAAGACAATCTGTACGCCAAGGGTCCAACCCTTTCTACGATCTCATATGGTCCGATGTACCTGGGACTCAGCTTCCCTCTTTTCCCTAATCTGATAACACCTTTCCAAGGTTCAACTCGGAGGAAAACTCGTTCTCCCACTTGGTACTCCATCTCTCGACGATGCTTATCAGCATAACTTTTCTGTCGGTCCTGTGCTGCTCTCATACTCTACTTAAATACCTGAATCTTGTCAACAGTCTGCTTAACCAAATCTGGTCCCACAATCAAACGGAGACCTTCTTCACCCCAACATACGGGACTTCGGCATTTCCTTTCGTAAAGAGCCTCAAACGGTGGCATGCCAATGCTGGAATGAAAACTGTTGTTGTAGGTGAACTCCGCTAAAGACAGATACTGATCCCAGCTCCCACTGAAATTAAGAGCACAAGCCCTTAACATGTCCTCTAGCGTCTGAATAGTCCTCTCTGACTGTCCGTCAGTCTGAGGATGAAATGCAGTACTGAAACTCAGCTTCGTCCCCAAAGCTGCTTGCAAACTCTTCCAGAACCGTGAAGTGAATCTTAGTTCTCTGTCTGTGACTATAGACTTAGGAATCCCATGAAGTCTCACGATCTCTGCAACATACTATTTCACCAACTTATCCAAGGTATCTGTCTATCGGATGGGGAGAAAATGAGCTGATTTTGTAAGTCGATCAACGATAACCCAAATGGCATCATGCTGTCTCTAGGTCAACGGTAATCCAACCAAAAAATCCATATTGATCATCTCCCACTTCCACTCTGGCACTGACAACGATCTCATCTTCCCTGCTAGAGCCTGATGCTCGGCTTTCACTTGCTGACAAGTGATACACTTAGCCACATACTCGGCTACATCCTTCTTCATACGTGGCCACCAGAAAGGATCCTCAAATTCTGGTACATCTTGGTGCTTCCAGGGTCAATAGCATACGGCGTCATATGTCCTTCTTCCAAAATCTGACTGCGTAGGTCACCAACACTAGGTACACATAGACGTTTCCCCCAGCATCAATGCACTATCCTCAGCTATGTGAAACTTGTTTTCTTTCCCACTACGGACTGCTTCCTTCAGCTTGATCAAGTCGGGATCTCCATCCTGTAGTTCCACAATCCAGCCTCTCAGGTTAGACTTAACTTCAATATGGGTCAGCAAAGCTCCTGTCTCATCAACTGATAAATCAACTCCCATCTTCCTTAACTCGATGAGTGAGGACATCGGGTAGGTTATGGAAGCATCTTCTGGCTGTCTCCGGCTCAAAGCATCTACTACAACATTAGCTTTTCCAGGGTGATACTCAATCGTACAGTCATAATCATTCAGAAACTCAACCCAACGTCGTTGTCGCAGGTTAAGTTCCTTCTGAGTCATGATGTACTTGAGACTCATATGATCTGTGAAGATCCGACATCTCTCTCCAAAAGGATAATGTCGCCAAATCTTCAAAGCAAGGATCACTGCGGCCATCTCTAGATCATGTGTTTGGTAGTTCTTCTCATGTGGCCTCAACTGTCTCGAAGCATAGGCAATCACTCGGCCTTCTTGCATCAGAACTGCTCCCAAACCAAGACCTGAAGCATCATAAAACAGCACATACTCCACTCCTGGCTTAGGTATTGTCAAGACTGGTGCTGTTGTCAACTTCTTCTTCAGTTTATCAAAACTCCTCTAGCAGGCATCACTCCACACAAAGGCTTGATCTTTCCTCAATAGCTTAGTCATGGGATTGGCTGTCAAGGAAAAACCCTCAATAAACCTCCGGTAATATCCTGCAAGACCAAGAAAACTTCTGACTTCAGGTACCGTTTTGGGCGGCTCCCACTCTAGAACAGCTTTCACTTTAGAAGGGTCAACCTTAATCCTATCCCCAGATACAACATGTCTAAGGAATGTAACTTCCTCAAGCCAGAACTCACACTTACTGAACTTAGCATACAACTCCTTCTCTCGCAGCCTCTGTAGTACTACCCTCAGGTGCTCCTCATGTTCTTCCCTGCACTTGGAGTATATCAGAATGTCGTCGATGAAGACTACCATGAACTTGTCCAAGAACTTGTTCAAGACCAAGTGCATCAAGCACATGAAAACTGCAGGTGCATTGGTCAAACCAAAAGGAACCACTGTGAACTCAAAATGTCCATACCGAGTACGGAAGGCTGTCTTCAGTATGTCCTTCTCTGCAATCTTGACCTAATGGTAGCCAGATCGAAGATCTATCTTGGAAAATACAGTAGCTCCCTGTAGCTGATAAAAAAGGTCATCAATCCTGGGAAGCGGGTACTTGTTCTTCACTGCCACCTTATTTAGCTATCGGTAGTCCACACACATTCGCAAACTGCCATCTTTCTTCTTCACGAAGAGGACTGGTGAACCCCAATGTGATGTACTAGTTTTGATGAAACCCTTCTCGAGTAGCTCATCTAACTGCTTCTTTAGCTCCAAGAGTTCTTTCGGTGCCATCCGATATGGAGCCATCAAGATAGGTGTCACTCCCGGCATCAAATCGATGGTGTACTCAACTTCCCTATCAGGTGGCAATCCTAGCAGATCCTCTGGAAACACATCTGGAAACTCCCTCACAACTATGATGTCCCTCAAAACCGGAGTCTGAACTTCTTCACCCTTGACATGGGTCAACAAAGCATCTGGACCCAACGACTTCATCCCAACATCCTGATTAGCAGAGATACTACATGTAGTAGCAGCTCTCCCAATACCTGTCAACAAAATCTTATGTCCACCATCAGAAGTCAACAGCACTTCCTTGGTTTGGCAGTTCACCATAGCACTGTACTTGGACAACCAATCCATCCCCAAGATGATATCAAACCTCCCATGTTCATCACAATCAACCGTGCAAGAAAAACCTCGCTATCGTATGAAAGCGAAATATCTCTGCACACATGGGTTAACCTGATCACTATACCCGCAGGTAACCTAACCCTCATCGAACAAGCTAAACTCTCTCCCGTACAGTTATGTAGTATGGCAAAGCTTTGCGCAACAAATGAATGCGTAGCACCAGGGTCAATCAAAGCATATGCAGTACTACCAAAGACTATAAAAGTACCTGCTATAACATCGGCATTCTCTGGATCCTCATCAGCGGTGATCACAAATGCTCTCGGCACTATTGTACTCTCGTTCATGGCTGACTGGGTCCTAGCAGGAACAACTCCACGTCCTCGGCCTCGGGCAACTCCAGAACCACTAGGTACACTAGCAACTGAAGCTTGTACCGTCTGAACAGGTGCCGAAACTCCAGATCTTCCCAACTTGGGACAAGCATAACGGCAGTGCCCAACTTCGTTACACTCATAGCACCTCATCTGAAACTAAGGAGGTCTCGGGTGAGCACTCCAAGATGAAGTCCCTCCAAACTGAGTCCAAGAACTACCTCGGTTGTTGTAGTTATTGTTCCATCCACGTCCCTGACTCCCTGGTATGAACCGGCTCTGTCTATATCCTGACCGGTTCGCTGGTGTCTGGAACCTCTTGTTTTGTCCCCCAGAACTCTGTGCAGCATGTCTCTTACGGATCTCCTGTTGCTCCCTCTCATTACCCAGCCAAATAATCTCAGCTCTCAGGGCATCTGTCAGCATGTCCTGGTAAGTCTCGTAGACCCGCACCCCATAACTGTTTGGATGCCAGATCGAAGACCATCCCAGAAACATTTACATCTGGCCCCCGGAGTAGCCACAAACTCACTGGCATAGATGGACAGGCGGTTGAACTTGATCTTATAATCATTGACCGTCTGATCTGGTCCCTGTTGCAGTCCCAAAAACTCTCGTCTCAGCTGATCCTGGTATGCCTCGAAAGCAAACTTCCTTCGGAACATCTCCATGAACTGGTTCCACGGCATAGTGATAGGTGTCGGCATGTCCCTGGTGGTAGACTCCCACTAATCAACAGCATCCCCTCGGAACATGGCAGCGGCATATCTAGCCCACTTGTCATTCCTACATGTCAGCTTCAGCATGACCCTGTTCATCTGTCTGAGCCACCGATCAGCATCCTGTGGTGTAGTGACACCGGTCAAGATCTCTGCCCCAAGCTTCTCCAGCTTCATATATACTGGATCCTCAACTGGTCCCTGATTTTCCTGTTCCCGGGCTCCCATAGCATGGATACGTGCATCCCTGGCTTCTTGCCTCCGCAGAATTTGAGTTACCACACTCAACATCTGCGTAGGGTCTCCCAACGGAATATTCGGAAGGTGTTCCGGACCTCCCGCAACTTGCTGCGGTTGATCCACCGATACCTGGTCATCATCTAAGTGACCTCCAGCTTGCTGATTCCCTCCAACCGGATCCATTCGTACCTATATGAAGATGTATATGTATGCATGTCATATCATGTCGTGACAAATCTTATGCACAAACAAAAAATCATGCAATCACAGTTATGTCCCTAATGACCTACTGCCTGCTCCGCTACCAAACTGAAGCGCCCCGACCCGTATTTACCGTACACGGTAAACACGTGCCGGAATTATTCTTATTGATAGAACAGACAGTACATCGCAGTCAAAATACTACACGGTAAAATTCAGATACAACAAATGTACAAAGCAACATCTGTCACCCACACTCGGGGACTATTATTCATTCCACACTCAAAGCTCAATATAGCAGCACAATCCACAATATCAACATCATAAGTAATATAGGAAAGCAGCAACATATATGACACAGCAGCGGAAGACTTATATGCACATGCAGCGGAGGCAGGGATCCGGAGTCAGGTGGAGAAGAAAGCAGCTGCCAACGTACATCGTACCTGAACTACGAAGCAAACAAACCTACGGGATGAAACCCCGCAGGCGAGGGGTGAGTCCGAAGTGCTCACCGACGAAGGATAAACAGAGATATATAATCAACCGTAATACTTTCGAAATAAACATAAACAATCACAACACCAGAAACCAACTCAAACAACACAACAGAAGATTCCTACTAAACATAACTGAGCCAAGACCAAAAGAATGCTTAATTATTTTTTTATTACCAATTTTATCTTCCGGGCCCCGTCACTGGACAAGCTAGGGTCGTACCTGGTTATTAACTAATTCTAGATGCCAGGCCAAATCACAATCCGGGATCAACATCCCAATACCAATAATCCGGGATCGACATCCCAATATCACAAATCCGGGATCAACATCCCAATAACAACATCATCCGGGATCAACATCCCCATCAACCAACCAAACTGGCCATGACACCACGGAACTAGTCTCTAACCATCTAGTCGTACCACTACTTCCACATGACAATTATATCATCATCTCAAATTCAATTCCAATTCCATTACTCTATCATCAATTACTCATCTTTTTATTATCTCAGATTAATCCTCAGGCTCAACCAGCCAACAATTTCATATCACTAATTACTCACAAATAACAACTCAATGGTTACTCACAATACCACAATCCAACAACACATTCCAGCAACATCATGGCAAAATCCACAGCAATTAAATAGCAAACAATAATCTTCAACAATTTTCATAGCACTCATATAACAGCCAATAATCGATTCAGCAGTTCAATCAAACAACAAAATCAAACACAGTATTACAGGCACATATCCAAGGTTATCCATCCTCACCTTAGCCGATTATTAGTTATGAAACTGTCCAACAGACTCCAAGTCCGGCTCCTCAGGTATCTGCTCGTTATCAACTCCTATATCAAACAAATAATATGCACACATAAGTGATATGCAAATGTCATGCTACTATACGAAAAATAAATACTGACTCGTCTCGGTTACTCCCCTGGGTTAACTCTCCATTATCATCATCATTCACCATTTATTTCCAGTGTCTAAAATAATGCCATACTTATACCTATACCCGGACATTATTCTAGTACGATACTTACTTTGTTAATACCCTTCCTAAAATTATTTCCCTCAAAATAATTATTATATCATACTATATATATATATTTCCAGATTATATTTTCTTTTTTTTTTAATCTGGGCTGGGCCAAATAGTACTGTTCAACCCACTGCATAGAGCCCAGGCAGGCCCACGCAGCGAGCCCAAACAGACAGCCCACACAATCAGCCCAGTCATTCCCCAGCCCAATAACCAACACCAAGCCCATAGCCCAGGCCCAAGGTCTAAGGCCCAGGCACCCAGAATCCACGACCCGATTGCCCAAGACCCGCGGCCCAGGCGCCTTGTGGGTCGTCTTCCTCACCTAAGGCAGGCGGCGGCGCGGGACGTCGACGGTGCAGACAGACGACGCAAGAGAGAAGGTGGTGTCGCGACGGAGAGGCGTGGCGTGGTGGCGTTGCGCTGCAGCTGTGGTGGTCGTCGCAGCAAGGGAGGGACGGCGTCGGATCCAAGCGGAATGGCCGTCGGGTCCTATGCTGTGTCCGGCGCGTCGTGCGGCGAGGGCGGGCGGCGATGGTTTCCACAAGTCGGCGACGGCACGGGGAGTACGATGGGGAGGGTGGTGTCGCGTGTGGCTGCTCGGTTCACTTACGCGTGAACAGTAACAGGGTGGTGAGGAAGAAGAGGGTGACGGGTTGGTGATGACGTGGCGTAGTCGGGTTGGTGGGTGTGTGTGTTTTTCTTTTTTTCTTTTTTATTTCTGGTATGGGTGTACAATAGGTGATTTGCAGAAAAACGATTTGCAGGGAATGAAGGTTGCAGGTGAGTTTTGCAGAGGAAATGTTAAGGCACTGGGTTCAGTTTGTAGGCAGAGAAATGGTGCAGGGGAAGGAGAAGAAGGCAGAGAAAAGAATCAACATGCAGTGCAGGACAAGGCTAGTCACGGGCAGGGTACTAACGCTTCATGGGTTCTTTCACATGCTGCATAGTGGTGGCGGCTGCTGCAACACTATGCAGCATGTAAAGCGGGTCATGTCCGGACCAGAAAATAACTAATGTACCCCCTTGACTTAATTTCTGGTCCGATAACTAGGGGTTAATCCTGACTTTTCTGAAGATTCCTGGACCCGAAAAATTCCAACTTAGTCCGGAAAATCCGCAGAAAAAATCTCGAGCGTGGGACAAGGCTCGGTTTCGGAATCCGATGCACGAATTACTATTAATTAATTACCCAAGATTAATTTTAATGGTAAATATCTGTAAAATAAATTTTACGGTGACGGTAAAAACGTAAAAATTACCCGAGCTGTTACAGTGTTTGTGGACATTATAAGAACTCATGTAAACGTATGCCATTTGTCTTTAACCCAGATAACATCTTGGTAAAATATGACACTAATCAATTAGTGGCATGAAAATCCAAGGACGCTCTATATTTTGACAGACATGAAGACAACTGGCAGTATATGTTTGTACAAGGTGAAATATATAAATCCTATGTATGAATCAAAAACATGTTATACAGAAGATAGATCAGACGGTGTACTGTACATCCATATTTGCAAACATGGCTGGAACACAGGTAACATTACAATACTTACTGCATTCAATCTCTCCTTTTAATTATTTAGTTAGTATTATTTTATCTGATGATCAAAACGGTGTGGCGACAGGAACGTAACAATACAAGACTTATTGCATTCAATCTCTTCTAATTATTTGTTTATTATTATTCTGTTTTGTATTAATTATTAAACTATTTGTATCACAGACCAATGGTGACTTAGATAACCAAGTGGTCCCTAAAGAAGTCCAACCAGTTAATAATGTACCTGACCCTATTATTGATCAGATGGCAGAGTTAGAATTTATCAAGATGGATCTAGAAATTGTTACTCACAGACTTGATATGCAAGAGGGTCATCTTCAAGCTCTTCTGGATGTGCTCAACATAGTTTTATGCATGCTAAGGGTGATTGTCACAAAACAAGAAGCTGATCATGCAAGAATTAATACAGCCATCAATATAGATGGACAACTGGTGGAAATCGTTAACATGCTGAGCAGTACCCTGCAGAACAATGAGCAAGGCACAGGAGCATAGACACAAAATGTAGAAAGTTTAATGTCAATAAATATATACTAAATAGACAACAAAAATAATTTGGTCTGCACTTTTGTATGTTAAATGAATTGTAGGTACCGTGTATAGTTCATAAAGCTCATCTTGAAGTAATGCAGAAAAATAGGAATTTGGTACCTACCTTTTGTAGAAGACATCTGATATATGTCCAACAACATGTACGTTGTATATAAATAAAAAGACTGTGTGCTTTCTAATTAATGTTAAGTTTCAGGTTTAATTTATATTTCTTATTTTTTCAATATTTTATATTTTTTGGAGCCAAGAATTAAATTATAATCCTATTTCTGTGAAGATGCAATTAACCCAAAATTCTCTAATGTTTATTTACAATAATATTAGTAAAATCATATGAGGATAATTCTATTGTTATCCACATTTTACATATATAGTCGTCTTAGTTTTACACTACACTTCCTTTTCTCATGTAATCTGTCTACGCAAAAAAATTCCAAAAAAATTAGCACTAAATCTTGGATGTCACAGTTAGGGTTTTTATATCAGAGATTAGCAAAAAAAAAGTAATGGTAAAAGTAAAGGAAAAATTTCTTTGTGGACTCCATAGAAACGGAGTAAAATATAGAGGGATAGTCGATAATGGTTAAAAAAATAATTATTTTTGTTTTAGGACTCTTTGTAAACACATGAATGAAATATGAAGGAAAAGTCATGACTAGGTTCATCTCATTAGGCATATATACCCGTACATTAGATGGCTTCATATTTATCTTCTAATAGTTACTACTTAACTAAAAATTCTCTAAAAGTATTTTAGTTGGTCTCTTTCTCTCCACGTGATCCATATATATATAAAACAAGAATTATATTTCTTAAATTAATAAAATATGATTTTCAATTAATGTAGATGCAGTTTTTACCATATAAAATTTACATCTACAACAAGACAGCCACAATTTTTATACTTAACGACATTAAATGAAAAAAAAAACTAATTTTTTGGGGTGTTTCTGGACGTAATAAGAACATGTAATGAGATGTGGAGCTAATAAATCTACAACATGACATCCACAATTCCTATATTTAGAGATGTGGAGCTAATAAATCTATGACAGCCACAATTTCTCTACTTAAGAACTTTATAGAAAAAAATAATGCTGTTTTTGATTGTGTTTATGGACATTATAAGAACACATGTAAGGATTTAAGTTGGCTTCTTCCTCTCCACGTGATCCATATATATATAAAACAAGAATTATATTGTTTCTTAAATTAATAAAATATGATTTTCAATTAATGTAGATGTAGTTTTTACCATATAAAATTTAAATCTACAACGTGACAGCCACAATTTTTATACTTAATGACATTAAATGAAAAAAAATACTAATTTTTTGGGGTGTTTCTGGACATTATAAGAACATGTAATGTGATGCAAGTCACCTAGGCGAATTTGGAAACTTGAAGAATGATGCACGCCAAGGCGACCATGGAGGATACAGTGATGTCAAGCATGAAATTTGGATGTATTCCAACAAGATCAAAGTTCATCATCATAAGCTTACTTTCAGAGTCAAGTCCAAAATTCGATCTCACAAGAAATTTAAGAAGAGATGGAGATTAAAGTCAAGAACGCGAAGAACTCGCGCGGAAATTCCTGGAGCGCGCAATCTCGGAAATAAATTCATATCTCGAGCTGTACAACTCAGATTGCTGCGATCTTGGCCTCTCTGGAAAGATAAGACAAAGATCTACAACTTTTATGTTGAGCCCCGAAGCTGAATCTGCCGTTTTCTTTACTTAAAATGCATTTCACTTACACAGACAGAATCTGTCCGAAAATTCAGTTTTGTCTTTTTTTTAATTTGGGTCAAGTCCATGTAATTGGGATAATTATTATGGGCTTTAGTTAATTAGTTTGGGTAAATGTTGTTTGGGTTTATTTGAGTTCGATTCCATGTTGGATTCAATTAAAACCTAGTTGTCTTTGGGTTAGATTAGGTGTCAAACTTGGAGACAAAGTCAAAATCCAATTTGACTAGGATTTGGGGTTGATGCAGAATTAGGGTTAGGGATTTAGTATAAATAGGGAGTCTTTTCTATTGATTTCCACAGACTATTTTGAGAGAATAAAATTGCCTTTGAGGTTTTCTTTGATTGTGGATTCAATCGTGATCGAGAGTGGATTCTCTTGGTTTTATATTTGGGTTTGAGTTTACTTATCAAGTGTCTTGCTTGTGGCGTTTATTCAATTCCTTGTGATTCTAATCCCTTTTTTGCCTATTCCTTAATTGAGTCTAGGAGGTGAAGAATAGAATTGCAAAAACCTTTGTTGTGTATCTACTTCTTTGTTGTCTAATCCGTGCAGAGATTAGGAGGTGAAGGAGACTTACACGGCGAGTTTGATTGAGATTGACGATCGGGACAATCAGATAGTTACGGAGGTGGAACTAGTGGATTCTAGGGCAGTTGCCGTATCATCTTTTGGTAGCAGAGCTGAGGTTTCAATTAATCATATCCTTTGTATTTGTGTTTTTAATTTAATCGTGGCCTTTCAATTCCTGTTCTTTGTTTAGTTTTGTCGATTTATATTTAAAAAAAATGTCGAGTTACTGTTCATCGAGTACTGTTCACCGGCTACTGTTCATCGAGTACTGTTCACAAAAAAAAGTCTTTGTGATTGTCGACATATTATAAAAAAGAAAAGAGAAAAATTTACTTGGTTATTGTTGTTGGAATTGGAATTGTGGCATTGGATTGCAAGATTATCAAGTGTTTCTTGCAGGAGATTCAATTGGTTGATTGTTGTTTGTTAATTGGTTGGTTGAAATCAAGGAGAAGTTGGATTATTTGCTGGATTGAAGTCGATTTCTGCAGGGGGAAGTGTGCTGTGTTTTATCGATTTTGTATATCTGCTGATATACGAAATTTTTCTGTCGGATTACTTTTCTTTGGTGATTTCGATTTGAGCTTTTTTATTGTGTTGGGTAATTGTTGTTTCATAATTGCTCAATTGTGCTAATATTCATTCACATACATATTCTTGTTCTTGTGTGTGATCAATCTTTCTTTCTTGGAGTGAAATTTGCTTCTAGAATTGATAATCCTTTCTTTCTTCTTTAGGATTTCTTTGATTTCTTGAATTAAATTGCTGCTGGTTGGTTGCTTGATTTTGCTTTATTTGAACCTAACATATAAAACTGAAGCAGAATCAAGAGTGGTAAAAGGCTGAGTGTTACATCTATTGCCATTGAGTGCAAACACGAGAGAACAATTCAAGAGAGTAAAAACGTGAGGGAGTGGTGAGAAAATATTTTTCTACTAACACTTTCTTGCAGGTGATACATCATGAATGGTTCTAGTGATGATGATAGGCCTGCTACTAATGGCGGATTTTCGGGAATTGCTCCAACGATGGGATATGTCGTTTAAAGAGGAGAATTCTCTCCCATTGACTTTGTAGGTATCGATTCGAGGACGAATCGCTTTGAGGAGGGAGGGAATGATGCAAGTCACCTAGGCGAATTTGGAAACTTGAAGAATGATGCACGCCAAGGCGACCATGGAGGATGCAATGGTGTCAAGCATGGAATTTGGATGTATTCCAACAAGATCAAAGTTCATCATCATAAGCTTACTTTCAGAGTCATGTCCAAAATTCGATCTCACAAGAAATTTAAGAAGAGATGGAGATTAAAGTCAAGAACGCGAAGAACTCACGCGGAAATTCCTGGAGCGCGCAGTCTCGGAAATAAATTCATATCTCGAGCACTACAACTCGGGTTTCTGTGATCTTGGACTCTCTGGAAAGATAAGACAAAGATCTACAACTTTTATGTTGAGCTCAGAAGCTGAATCTGCCGTTTTCTTTACTTAAGATGCATTTTAAGTAGAAAGACAGAATCTGTCCAAAAATTCAGTTTTGTCTTTTTTTAATTTGGGTCAAGTCCATGTAATTGGGTTTAATTATTGTGGGCTTTAGTTAATTAGTTTGGGTAAATGTTGTTTGGGTTTATTTGAGTTCGATTCCATGTTGGATTCAATTAAAACCTAGTTGTCTTTGGGTTAGATTAGGTGTCAAACTTGGAGACAAAGTCAAAATCCAATTTAACTAGGATTTGGGGTTGATGCCGAATTAGGGTTAGGGATTTAGTATAAATAGGAGTCTTTTCTATTGATTTCCACAGACTATTTTGAGAGAATGAAATTGCCTTTGAGGTTTTCTTTGATTGTGGATTCAATCGTGATCGAGAGTGGATTCTCTTGGTTTTATATTAGGGTTTGAGTTTACTTATCAAGTGTCTTGCTTGTGGCGTTTATTCAATTCCTTGTGTTTCTAATCTCTTTGTTGCCTATTCCTTAATTGAGTCTAGGAGGTGAAGAATAGAATTGCAAAAACCTTTGTTGTGTATCTACTTCTTTATTGTCTAATCCGTGCAGAGATTAAAAGGTGAAGGAGACTTACACGGCGAGTTTGATTGAGATTGACGATCGGGACAATCAGATAGTTACGGAGGTGGAACTAGTGGATTCTAGGGCTGTTGCCGTATCATAATGAGAAGTGGAGTTAATAAATCTACAACATGACAGCCACAATTCTTATATTTAGAGATGTGGAGCTAATAATTCTACAACATGACAGCCACAATTTCTCTACTTAAGAACTTTATAGAAAAAAAATAATGCTGCTTTTGTTTGTGTTTATGGACATTATAAGAACACATGTAAGGAGATGTGGAGCTAAAGTTATGATTTCCGTTGATTCCATAGGATGAGTACACCTATGCATTAAATGGCTTCATATTTATTTTTTTAATTCACAAGCATATCTAACTTCTGTTACTAACCGCCTCTTGCTTTCCTGTATAAATTACTCATAGCTGCCTCAACACGCATTTAGGAATACATACATATAATAAAAACTGGGTTGCTATTCAGTAAAGGGAAAAACAAAAAGCCACTACTGAGGTATGTAGTGTAATTTCTCTGTTTGAATGTAATAATATGTTACTATGTAACAAAATTTGTTAACAGCGTTTACATGTCTTCTATGTATTTTAGAGCCAACAGAAACAATTTCTGTTCATAATTTCATTGGGCTTCATCATTAAACCGATAGATGCAAAGCGTATAATATCTCGCTGATCGAAACATGAACGAAATGAACTGTGCAGGATACGCAATTGAAGAACGATATGTTTAGCAAACGAATTACCGTTATGTTTAAAATAATTATATTTAACATTTTGAAAACAATTCGTGGTAAAGAAAAAGTAGCAATCTTTCACTAACTCCTTATTAGGCTGCAGTATTCTTAGCACTAATATCTTACCACAATGTCCAAGGAAAATATTACTACGACTATGACATGGAACATCCATGGTATGATTTAGTCTTAAACCAGAAACATAGAGTTTAAAGAAAAGAGTACAAAAATCATAAACAAAAAACATAGAGTTTAAAGAAAAGAGCACACTGCAAAATCTAGACCAAGAAATTGCGCAACAATCAATTTTTTTTTACATTTCACGTATACTAGACTCTCCAACAATTTAATTTTTAGGCAACCAATGATCTTAATATAATCTTAGCATACTTATGTACTAACACTGTTATGAAAGTGAAGCTTTACTATGAAGTAATTCCAATGCATTTATTTATTAAGAATCCAAAAAGATAATAATATCTTATAATTTGGCAATCATTAATAATAAAAGCACGACTAAGTGAATCGGAGAGCTCCTTAGTTGTTATAGTGTTATCCATATCATTGTTATTATTTTAATTATTAGAGTAAATTTAAATATGGAACAAAAAATATTTAGCTCGAACGGTAAAATGCTCTATAATATTTTATACGCTCTTTGTTATAACTTTTGGAATCTCTAATATCTATTTATTTCTAAGACGAAGCAACTTAAAAAGCAAAAAAAATTGTATTCAGGTAAATACTTTTATATATTTCACATTAGATCGTTTCTCTATTTTCCCGTAATATTACGTAAAAATCGATCTGTGGATGAGCTAATATGATCATGTGATATTTGCAGATAACAAGAAGAGGAGGCATTCATTACTAAAAAAGGTGAAACTGTATATTTATTTTCCTGCACTTCCAAACCGGTATGCCTGACAATCAGATGATATTTCCATATTAATATCATGATATTGATTTGCGTTATACAATTTTTTTATTAAAAAAAGGAAAAGATCAAATAAAAATTTCCGCTGATATTAATTTTTAAAATTAGATTGGACAACCAATCGCATGCAAAGAAAAGAAAAGCGCAGAGTACAACGAATTATTCCATTAAATTATCAGCGCGACGTACTGTCACTGTAACTACAAACAGTAGCAATATACAGTCTATATTTTCAATTCCAGAAGCAGTACAAGAAAATATTAACTTTTCCACAACAGGTACTTTTAAAAAAAATTACAAGTTGTGTTGTTAGATTTCCCAACTTGAAAATTAATTTAGCTTATTAGTTATTAATAAGTTGAATTATTTTCAGGCATGGCATCGTCAACAATTCTTTTAGATTTCGATGAACCAAAGTGTAGGTGTCAGTATTGTGGCGCCATATTTTGGAAAGAAGAACAAATAAATTCATCTCAGAAAAGTAAACACATTGAAACATTCACATGTTGTAAAGAAGGAAAAGTTAAGCTACCAATGTTGAAATCTGCTCCTCCATTTTTACATAATTTGTTAATGGATGAAACAAGCAATGCACAAAAACAATTTCAAGAGCGAATCCGTATGTACAACGCTTCTTTCGCAATGACATCATTAGGCGATGACATAGATGTTAATACAAATAAATCATATGGACCATTTGTTATTTGTCTTAATGGACAAAATCATCATCGTATTGGATCATTACTACCTGTCGAGGGCACAAAGCCTAAATATGCTCAATTATATATATTTGACACTGGGAATGAAATTACAAACAGAATGACAGCTTTCCTTCCGAATACAGATACAAATATCTTGGATCTAGTCATTATTCAAAATTTAATAATTATGTTTGATCAGCATAATGAACTCATTAAATCATTTAGAATAGCACGTGATCGACTAAAACATGATGAATGGATGCCAGTAAAATTAAGAATGGTTGCAAGTAGAAACACAAATATGTCTCCATATAACATGCCAACCTGTGAAGAAATAGATGGCTTAATTGTCGGCGACTTCCACAATTTAGAAAACGGTCGTGATATAATTATTGAACACCGCACAGATAAGCTTCAACGTATAAATATTTTGCATCCCAGTTTCATGTCCATGCGATATCCAATATTATTTCCATATGGAGAAGATGGTTTCCACCTAGAAATACCTTATAATAACACTAATCAAACAGCGAAAAGAAAATATGTTACAATGCGTGAATTTTATGTTTTCTGATTATAACATCGTGACGATGAAGGTTTAACGCTTTTACAAGGAGGCCGCTTACTACAACAATATATTGTAGATGTATTTACATGTATTGAGGAAAACCGATTACAATATATACGTTAATAAAAAACAATTAAGAGCAGAATTATACTCAGGCATTCGAGATGCTGCTTACGAAGGAGATGTAGATGCTAATTGTATTGGAAAAACTATAATACTTCCTTCCACATACACAGGAAGTCCTCGATATATGATTCAGAATTTTCATGATGCAATGGCTATATGTAAAACCTTTGGATGCCTTGATTTATTCATTACTTTCACATGTAATCCTCAATGGTCCGAAATACGATTTTTCTTACAGCACATCAATCGTAAACACCCAGAACATATTCCTCATATTGTTTGTAGAATATTTCATTTAAAATTAAGATATTTAATTAAAGACTTAACAGTTAATAAACATTTTGGTCACATAGTGGCCTATTTATATAGAATTGAATTCCAAAAACGTGGATTACCACACGTACACATTTTATTATGGTTAGAAAATGACTCAAAATTAAACACACCCAATAAAATTGATAAATATGTCTCCACAGAAATTCTAAATAAAAATAACATCCAATGTTATGAAGCGGTTAAAAAATTTATGGTACATGGGCCATGTGGACAATTGAACAATAATGCACCATGCATGAAGAATAGCAGATGCTCTAAATATTTTCCAAAATTAATACAAAACGAAACAACGATTAATGAGCAAGGTCAAGTGGCATATCGACGACGTGGAAAAGAAAAAATATATGTAAGGGACAATATTGAAATTGATGATTCATATATTGTCCCATATAACGAAGAATTAATTGTTAAATATCAAGCTCATATCAATGTTGAAGTTTGTTCGCGTAATCTTCTTATCAAATATTTATTTAAATATATACACAAACATCCTGATAGAGCTAAAGTCGTTTTAGAATCTAATAATTCATTACCAAGCTCAAGCAACAGTAACAATTCATACATTGTAGATGAAATTAAAATGTACTTGGATTGTAGATACTTATCACCCCATGAAGCTGCTTGGAGGATATATGAATTTCCGCTACATTGTAGAGATCCAACAGTTGAACGTTTAACAATACACTTACCTGAAAAAAACAGTGTCATCTACGATCCGACGCAAAACTTAAGTAATATTCTGAGTAGACCGGGAATTACAAAAACTATGTTAACAGAATGGATGGAAACCAACAAAATAAATATTGATGCTCGAAATTTAACATATGCTGAATTCCCTTCAAAATGGATATGGAATAACCGAGATAAAGTTTGGAACTTACGTAAACAAGGTCGTTGTATAGGAAGAATATATTATATACATCCACATTCTGGCGAATTATTTTATTTAAGAATGCTATTGAACATCGTAAGAGGCTCTCAAAGTTTTGAAGATATACGTACAATAAATAATATAATCTACCCAACATTTCGGGAAGCATGTATGGAATTAGGCTTATTAGGAGATGATAACGAATGGATTTATGTATTAGACGAAGTACTACATTCAGCATCATCATCTCAATTGCGACATTTATTTGTCACACTACTAATGTTCTCCGAAATTTCTGACCCGATGAAATTATTTGAAAAATATTGGAAATATTTTGCAGATGATATTATTTACAAGCTCAGACAAATGCATAATATACAATATATACGAATTCATGATGATGAATTAAAAAATTATGTATTATTTGAACTCGAACTACTATTAAATAAGAATTCCCACTCCTTAGAAGATTACGGGTTACCTATGGCAGATAACAATATTGTCGGCAATATTAATAATAAACTTCTATTCGAAGAATTAAATTTTGATACGAATATCTTACAAGAAGAACATAAACAATTATATAAACAATTAAATAACATACAAAAGAAAATCTATCACGATGTTATTCATGCAGTAGAAACTAAAAAAAATGCACAATTTTTTATTTACGGGCATGGAGGTACAGGGAAAACATTCTTATATGAAACCATAATTACAAGACTTAGATCTGAAGGAAAAATTGTTTTAGTAGTAGCTTCATCGGGCATAGCATCACTACTATTACCGGGTGGCAGAACTACACATTCAAGATTCAAAATACCGATAGATATCAACAAAACATCGACTTACGAGATTAAAAAAAGGTACACAACTTGATCAACTATTACATCATACAAATCTTATCATATGGGATGAAGCTCCAATGAATAGCAAAGATTGCTTTGAAGCATTGAATAGAACTTTAAAAGATATAATGTCTGATGATCCACTAAACAAAACAGAACAATTATTTGGAGGTATACCAATTTTGTTAGGAGGTGATTTTAGACAAACATTACCAATAATAGAAAATGCCAGTAAAGAAGATATATTAGAATCTTTAATAATAAGATCTCCTATATGGGATAATTTCAAACTTTATACATTGTCTAAAAATATGCGTTTAAAAACTAATTCGATTGATGATTTAGAAAAGAAAAAATTGCAGCAATTTAACGATTGGACACTCGCTATTGGGGAGGGTACCATACCGGTCTTCAAACAAAATGAAAACGAAGAAGAAGCTTTATGGATAACTATTCCTTCTGATTTCTTAATTCATCACTCAAATAATAATATAAAAAAACTTTGTGATGAAGTTTACGAACAATATAACTTTCACTTCTAATTAGATAGATATTTAAAGGAACGGACCATCGTTACACCCTTAAACGAAATAGTTGATTTGATCAATACATACATGACACAACAAACACCAGGGGATGAAAAAATATTTTATAGATACGATTTTATTTGTCCTAATTCAAATATTTCGAGTGACATTTTAGCATAATATCCAACAGAATTTTTGAATAGCATAACAGTTGGCGGATTTCCACAGCATGAATTAAAATTAAAAATCAACACACCTGTAATGATATTAAGAAATATAAATCCCAGTATAGGACTTTGTAATGGTACAAGATTAATTATTACACAATTGGGAACCAAAGTCATCGAAGGAAAGATTATTACCGGATCTCATTGTGGAATAAAAGTATATATACCACGCGTGATTTTATCACTAACCAATGCTAAATGGCCATTTGTACTAAAGCGCAGACAATATCCTTTACGAGTTTGTTACAGTATGACAATAAATAAAAGCCAGGGACAAACATTTTAAAAAATTGGTTTATACTTACCACAACCGGTTTTCGCGCACGGACAACTCTACGTAGCAATATCTAGGGTTACATCACCTGATGGTTTAAAAATCTTAATTGAAAATGATCAAAAAGAACAATCAAATTGTACCAAAAACATAGTTTACAAAGAAATTTTTTCAGAGATAGAATCAATGTCAAGCCGAGAACCCATATAAATATATTGTTAAAAAATTTTATAACTTATATTAAATGTATAATTACATACTAAAGCATTACATGCAGGCATGGAATTCAATCTTATCGCAACTTTAAATCATAGTCAGCAGAGATGGAAAATCAAGGTTCGTGTTATTCGAAAATGGGAAACCATTTATCCGTCAAATGCACAAGCTGCCAGTCTTGACTATTTGCATCTGGATGAACATGTAAGTGGTTGATTTAAAATTTTCAATATGAAATAAATATTTTTAACAGTAATGTGACTTTTACTAATGTATTTGTAGGGTGATACCATTCAAGCAACTGCAGTAAAGAAAGATATTCCATATTTTGAAGGAATTTTACAACAAGGAGAAATTATCATAATATCAGGATTTACAGTGACATATAGCAAAAATAAATATCGTATTTCTCCTCATGATTACACTATTCAAATGAACAGGGAGTTTCAATACGTCATACATCTGATGACACAACAAAAATCTCATACGAACTATTCCAATTTACCGAGTTCGAAGAATTGCAAGCGAAAAAAAACAATGCAGAATTTCTAATTGGTACAACACGTTTTTTCCATTTTTCTTCAATCTGTTGCCCTTGATCTAAAAATATCAATGAACTTTTTATGTTTTAATTAACAATATAATGGTAATAATTTGCAGATGTCATTGGAGCAATCACTTCCATCAGTGGCCCAATTCCCACCCCTACACGCTATGGCATCACCACAAAGAAAATGCTAACAATCATAAATCACAGGTAATACATTAAACTTTTCGAATTTCATGAATATTTTCTTAATAATACAAAAAGAGAAATCACCACTCATTACCTTAATCAGGCACCAGCAAATCCCAATCACATTGTGGAACAAAGAAGTTGAACAATTCAATGAGGATGAAATCATTAAAAAACAACAAGATGAGCCGACAGTGATAATATTTACTTCGATGACAGTTCGCACCTATGGAGGTAAGTAAATTTAGTAACAGTAAAACATAAATAAATTTTACAAAAGTTGCAAATATTTTGAACAACACAATTTCCTATTTTTCTACAGCTTCACAAAGTGATTATGCAGTATGTAGCACGTCTGCTACAAAATATTATATCAACCTCCAAATACCAGAAGTACAAGAGATATATGAATACATCAATTTCTACAACCCATATTCCTTCCCACCTTTGTATGCAAGACATAGCATATTGAAATTTTCTCAAACTTACAATTACCTATGCAGAGCACATCATAATAATATGAAGGAAGTGACAGTCATAAAAGCCACACAGGACAACAAAATAGACCAAGGACATCAGCTATTGGAGAATCGTAAAACTATACAACAACTACTAGAGTTGAATCCTGATGAATGCAAGGTTAGAGAAATAATATTTTTTTTATCAGCTTCATTTTTTTTTTGGAAAGAAGAAAAATGTTACTAAAAAGTTACAATTACAGAATATAAAATTTACATGCTTGGCTACAATCGTGGATATCGACACCTCAAAAGGTTGGTGGTACAACTCTTGCCCGGAGTGTCACAGTGGTATAAATGATTACAACGTCAACATATGGTGTGACCGGTGTGGTGAACTGAAGAAAAAACCAATACCATGGTAAAATGTTTCCTCTAAAAATCTTATATTTCAGTAAGAAATTATTGCATATGAGTTTTATAAATATCCACTCTCACACAGGTATCGCCTTAAAACTTCAATTCAAGATGAAACCAGTACAGCTGATATGTTAATCTTTGGCATCACTGTGGAAAAAATGCTTACCATACCTGCATCATAATTGGCTTATACTACAAAAACTAAGCGCAATGAGATGCATCCAATATTTGGCAAGACTCTCAACAAAGAAAAAATTTTCCAATTGAGGGTGAGTGCACAAAATGATAATCCAACAACTCCAATGCTAAAGGCTGTTAGTGTCTTTGACATCAACCACGAGCTACAAGAAAAATCAGAAGATTCTACAACAAGTAAACCTACAAGCAAAACAACTCTCCTTCATGATCGACCAAGCAACTTGGAGCCATTCTCAGACAAAAGAAAAAAATCAGGTTTAAGCATCTTTTCCAATATTACCTTTTCTTTTTTTTTTTAAATCATGTAATTATTTACATTTTCCAATATTATTTTTTCCTTTTTATTTTATTATGCAACCATTAATACCATTAATATACTTTTCCTTGAACAATTTAGAAGATAAACACCAAAATTAATGGGGAAGAACTAGGTGCTGCAGAGAGTTGGAAGAATAAAGCCTTAAATCCTTCTTATAACTGCTACTGTAACCCTATTTATGTTGAATTATGTGTAACACACGGACTTTTTTATTGTATATATTCCAGTTGATATGTAGAACATATTGAAACTAACTATATAATCTATGCATAATTTTGGGTTCCGATATAATATGAAAACAACATGATTCCATAAAAAAGAAATTTCAATAAGAATGTGATTTAGTAGTATATATTTAGCTGAAGTTTTTATCTCAACAATCACCACATCAATTATGAACTTATTAAAATGTGTCATTTGGACAAAACATATGAGGGCCGCAGCGAAGCAAGGCCACCATCCTTGTTGTAATACATTATTAGGTATTAATAATCAAATAACTAACTAAATGGTTATTCCTGGAAATGAGTATTTATTATTAAACCATTAATCGTTTCTTTCACGTTAATTTATTTTAAAAAGTTTTTATGATCCAATATTTTTATGTATAATAATACTATGATTAAGAGTTAATTTCGATAATAAGTATGTCTCCCGAAACCAATTCTAGTCATCTCTGGCACATCCTCAGGCATAGGATTGTATGTACAGAAGATACCTTAATTGGCTTTGGAATTGTTGTGGAGAAGCAGTCTTGATGTGAAAATAGAGTTGGCTTGCATGTTTTCCTTGACAACAACTTTATAGCTTACATATAAGAAGTAGCACTCGATTATTAATCATTCACTGAGGACAAATATAAAACACTAACTCACGGGAAATGCTGAGCCTATGTGGATAAAAACTCTTTTTTAAAGAACGTGGAGTAACGGGATTACTTGTAAATTCTGAACACAATTTTTCATCGGCACCTGAAAATCAAAGGGGAAACAACACAATCTTTCTTGACTAGAAACAACACAAATGTCAAACAACACCTCCCTACTAAATCTATGATTCCAGATTCACTCTTCATTAAGGTGTTAAGTTTATCATCAAGCATGTCATCAAGCAACGAGGAAAAGACGAGGAAGAACTCAGGGCAAGGTGGATTAACTTCAGGAGGCCGGAGTATGGAAATTCAGTATGGGAAACCTACGTTGTTCTCTTAGTGGTCCAAGGATTACGTGCAGAAAGCATTAGAGGAAGCCAGGGCATTTAACATCTATGTGGAGAATATCCCAACGAGATGGATTGTGTCTGATGTTTACCAAGAAATGTCCAAGCTCGGAGTGGTAATAGATGTATACATCCTAGGGAAGCTTTCTTGGAATGGCATTCGCTATGGTTTCGTTAGGTTTGAAAAAAGGGGCAAGGTAGGCGACCCAATTGAGAAGATTAACACACAAGGTAATGCTATGTTGAATGCTAAGGAGGCAAGGAATAGGAAGGTTCGTGGGGAGGTGAGCATCAGGAAGCAAACCCAGAGAGTGGCTTATTCATCTAGTATTCGTGAGGGAGTTTCTTTCTCCAAGGCGGTGGGTGGTGCTTCATATTTCCGCAATCCAGTCATCTCACCAGTGCTAAGGATGAACGAAAGTACTTCAGGATGTTATTACTCAGCAGCCCTGATGTGTTTATATTAACATCAGATATACATTGTACAAGGATAAACTATACAATGAGCAACTATAATGCAAAAACAATACAGGCTATTGTTATCTACCTACCAACTTATGGTTATCTTTATCTATAGTCTTATCACTCCCCCTCAATTTGAGTGGTTATCTTTATCTATAGTCTTATCACTCCCCCTCAATTTGAGGGTGGCTGAATCAGCTACACTCAAATTGCTACACAAACACTAAAAAGCTGCAATCCCCAACGATTTACCTATTTGGTAAAAATATCAGCAAGTTGCTGATGAGCATCTACATGAACCACATCAATGTGACCCCACTTGATCCTTTCACGAAAAAAATGGAGATCGATCTCCAGATGCTTAGTACGTTGAAGCTGGACAAGATTATTAGCCAAATGAGTTGTAGAGAGGTTATCACAGTGAACTATAATCGGGAGTTGAGGTGAAAAACCTAACTCCATGAGAAGAGACCTAACGCAACAGACTTCAGTAACAGTGCTAGCAAGAGCTCGATATTCAGATTTAGTACTGCTACGAGAAATTGCCCGCTGCTTCTTTGTAGACCACGAAATCAAATTACCTCCTAAGTATAAATTGTAACTAGTAGTAGAATGTCGTGTGTTTAAACATCCGGCCCAATCCGCATCTGTGTATGTGACCAGAGACATAACCTCTGCTGGATGGAGAAGAAGACCCCAAGTAGAAGTATCAGAGAGATAACGAAGAATCCCTTTGACAACTTTCCAATGCTCAGTTGTTGGACAATGCATGAACTGCCAGACAGTATTCATAGCGAACGAAATATCAGATCTCGTGAATGTTAAATACTGCAAAGCGCCTACAATCATCCGACAAAGGAGTGTCATGAGTAATCGACAGTATCAGCTTAGGTTGCATAGGAGTAGCAGCCGGTTTGAGAGAAGAAAAACCAGCACGAACAAACACAAATTGAAGATATTTCAGTTGATGAAGCAACAAACCAGTAGATGTCTGCAAAACTTGAATTCCTAGAAAATAATGTAGAGCCCCCAGTCTGTCATGTGAAGTTCTATCTTCAATAAACACAGTAATCGTTGAAGAAGAGAAGGCGTGGATGCAGCAAGAACAATATCATCCACATATAATAGAAGAAAAGCAGTGCCTTCAGTGGTGTGAAAAATAGACAAAGAAGCATCAGAATTGCTGGCAACAAAACTTTTAAAACAGAGAAAGGATGCAAATCGAAAATACCAAGCACGCGGTGCTTCTTTCAGTCCATATGAGGCACGCTTAAGCTTGCAAAAATAATTTGAAAATTTTTAGATCCTCAAATCCCGGTGATTGATGCATGTAGACATCTTCTTTGAGAAAACCATTCAAGAAGGCGTTCTTGATGTCGAGTTGACGCAAAGGCCAACCGTTAGAGAGAGCAAGTGTAAGAACTGTCTGGATTGTAGCTAGCTTGACAACCGGACTATAGGTTTCATCATAATCATTATTTTTTACTGTAACCTACGCGACCAACCTGGATTTGTGTTTTTCCAATGAACCATCAGAGTTATACTTCTTGCGGTAAACCCACTTACACCCAATGAAGTTCACACCCGCAGTAGGCGGCGGAATAAGAACCCAAGTGTTATTTTCTTATAAAGCCTGGTACTCTGCGTTCATAGCATCACACCAATTTTTATCCTTAGAAGCCTGTTTGTAAGATTTAGGTTTAGAGGATGTGTCTTCTGTACGAGGGTTTAGGTGTTAGATAGGTTTATGGGTACCATCTATTGTCCGAGTAGTCATGGGATGAATAGGAAGAGAAGGAAGGAAAGGAGGAAAAGGCTATAGTGGAGACGGTGTATCTGAAGCAGCTGAAATATTAGGAGAGGAACCCGGAGAAACAAGAGGGGACAACAAAGGAGAGGAGGAAGAAGAAGAAGATGGTAAAGGAGAAGAGGAGACGACAGGTGGTAGGGGATTCGATAAGAGAGGAGCAGAGTTGGATGAGGAAGACGGAGATGGCGATGAGATCTGTGCACTAGGTAATAACAAAACGGCTGATGGATCAAAGGAAGATAAAGGTGGAGGGTGTAGGTTATCCAAAGAAACAGACTTAGATGTATAAGGAAAACATTGTTCGTTGAAAGTCACATAGAGACATTGTATAAGGAGAAGAATCAATCAAAGGTTTAGAAGATTTGCTTCTTTGTAAGGGAGACTCATGAGAAAGCAAGGCAGATCGAAGTTCACAGTAGGAAGGAAGAGGATTCCTAGAAGTCATCATGGTGACGAAATCTGAATACTCATTCGATAGACCATCCAAGATTTGCAAAACAACATCATCTTCATTAAGACCACGACCAATGGATTCTAAATTGTCACTGTAAATACCCAATTTTGACCCACTAATATTCTCCTAATTTAGATTTTGGATGTGCTCAAATCATAAGATTAATGAGATGATTTGGTCCTTGGCTAAAGCACGCTTGGAATTTATTTTGGTAGAATGCATATTTTATGAATTGGGGTTTATATGTTTGAAACCTTAGGATTAATGAGATGATTTAATCTTAGGATAAAAATATACTAAAGTCTTGTTCATTAAAATATTATCCTATTTTATTTATTTGGGCTTTCTTGTTCATTTTAACCCGATTATAATGAGATGACTTATTTTTGGGTTAAAGATGAATTTGAGGACCTAAGTCAATAAAATATGGACATTCCAGAGTTGGATAGCCCATAAACACATTACTTGTAGACCACTTTTAGTTCTGATTTTCGTAGAAAACTAGAGTTAAATCATCTTTTAATGGTAAAATGTGTTTTTGGTACGATTTGTGAATAAAATGGGGACTTAATGTGTAATCAATCAATTAGGAGATGATTGGGGGAAGTACTAATCAAGAAAAGAGGTGATTCTGGGTTGACTAGGGGTTAATTACGCGGTGGAATCAAATGAGGGAGGAATTAGGAGAAACTGGGAGCAAAAAAAGAAAGAACGGGGAAATGCGGTGGTGCCGGTCGGCCATAGCGAGATGACTGTCGGGCCTGGCGACCATCCAGCTCATGACCGCCGGCCATGGCGGTCTTGGTGCCCAGAAATGCCCGATTTCCTCGATTTTCGCCCCTAATTTGATTCTACACGGTTTTGGCCTAGATTTTTCCCTGAATCCTTTGTCATCAAGTAGGTCTACACCGCTACACTCCCCAGAACACTATAAATAGAGCCTCCCATTCATATTTCAGGGGAGGAATCTCTCATTACACATATATCCCCATAAGCTTTATTGCTTGGAGAAGCTCTACTTCTCCAAGCCTAGAAATCTTTCTATAGGCAGAAACTCTGGAGGAATTTCATGGGTATTATCATCAAGGAAACAACAAGGATAGACCAAGAGCGGATTAAAGATTAAACTTAGAAGTGGAAAGGAGTTGGGTGGAGAACACAACCCAATCCAAGGAGCTAGAGGAGGGCTACAAGAGGTAACACTAAACCCTTTTGTGTTTGTTATTTGTTGAGGATTTGTTGATGATATTGATGATGCGAGTACTTTGATGCCATGAACAAGAACTACGTGGGCTTTGAACCCGGTTGCTGGGGTACGTAGGTGGTTTCTAGTGGTGGAAACTCAAAGCCAATTATTTTATTTTTCCTTTTTGTTCCAATTCAATTCCTCTTATTTTCTTTGTGTGATTTGTTTCCACACTAGACACACTTGCACAAGGCATACATACTTTCTTCAATTGCACAAAGTTTCGCTCCAACACGGATGGGTGCCTAACACCTTCCTATCCGTGATGAACCCCCGGGCCCATTATCTTTGATTCGCTAACCAGCTGCTTTAAACAGAGTCATTAGGATTCAAGAAAGGGTTTTTCCGAAATTTTGTCCCATAATAAAATTCGGGTGGCGACTCCAAAAATATTGGGTGTTGGTTAAGATGAAGGTGTTAAGAGAAAGGTGAGGTGGCCCAAGTGATTTTGGGTCAGGTTCTCATAGTCACTATACTACGAACAGACAGTAGAAAAGCAAAAATAGACCTAGATCCTTTACAGGACTGAACAAAGGCCGACCTATATTCCATGTACCTAGCATGGACCTGATCGTGAAACAAGGCTTCTAGTGCTAACCAGTCATCTCTCGTAGTTTGATGAAGACCAGGACGAACAATGTGTTGAAGAATGTCAGGGCTTATAGTGGCAAAAATCCAAGAGACTATTGTACTATCAATCTAATTTCATTGAAAAAAAGCAGATTAGGTTCTGGTTGAGTATTAGGGGCAGCAGCAGGAATATAGGCTAAAGGCTTTGCATAGAACCCATTGACATGACCAGTTACTTGTTATGATTGGAAAACAGTGTAAACTGACTTTGCCACACTAGGAAATTGGAAAAATCTAGAGTAGTAGGGACATAATTTTTTATGTTACTAACACTTAAGAAAGAATGGACTATAGAGTGAAAAGAGGCTGAAGAAGAAGAAGAGGAGGAGGAAGAAGAAGTTGTAGAAGAATTGGTAGAAGAGTTATTGGACATGATGAAAGGAGCACAGGCTTCAGAGGATAGAAGGAGGCTCTGCTACCATGAACAAAAGTACTTCAAGGTGCTATTACTCAGCAGCCTTGATGTGTTTATATTAAAATAAAATAGACAACGTACAAGGATAAACTATACAGTGAGGAAGTACAATGCAAAAACAATATAGGCTATTGTTATCTATTTACCAACTTATGGTTATCTTTATATATAATCTTGTCAAAGGAATGATGCTAATATATTCTTTACCCCTAATGAGGAATGTCTTAACAAATTGAAGAAGTGTGCTTTTGGTGTTTTAAAGGATTGTACCCCCATTGGAAGGATCGTTGGTACTTTCAAGGAGCTAACTGGGGTGAAGGTGGAGGTGAAAACTTTTGGAGGTGAATATATTCTGGTTGCTTTTGAGTCAAATGTTGCCATGATTGATTGCATCTAGAAAGGTCAATATTGGTTAAGGGGGTATTTCCAGATGTTCAAGGTATGGGAGGAAGGAGATCATGCTATATACCGTGTCTGCTGGCTTAATGTTTTTGGAACACCAACTCAAGCATGGTGTGATGAGTTCTTTAGCCATTTTTCAGTCTGGGTTGGCAAGCTTGTTCGATTGCTCAACAATGCAGAAAATAGCCACAACTTGGAAGTAGCAGGATACAAATTTTGACAACAATTAGGGAACCTATTGTGAGGGCATATAAAGCGTTAATAGAGAATAATTATTTTGATTTGTCCATTGTTGAAGCCCAACCATCACGTGCAGTTTACTCTGACGAAGCGCAAGGTGCCATGATTGACTCGCGGGTTGTGTCGTCCGATGGAGTTGATGCAGTTTTCGGGAATCAGTACAGCAATCCGGTGAATGAAGAAGACACCCAAGAGTCTACGGATCCTTTTGGAATTATGGATGCAATAGATCACGTGAAGAAAGGGAAGATGATAGTGGAGGAGATTCCAACAAAATAATGCAAGGGTAGTGGTCAATTGATATTGGGGAAAGAGAATTGTTGGAAAGAAGGCCAATGGAACAATGCAGCAAATTTCCAGATTTGAAAACAAATAAGAACACTTGAATTTTCAATCAACAATCAAGATGACAACGACAATAATCTCACGATTTGTACACTTCTTTTGTTTTCATTTTTTGCTGGAGAAGACAATTTCCATTCATTCTCACCAAAATATGTACAAGAGTAGAGACTTTATACATAGTTTCTATGTTCTTCACAGTGAACACGCTTAACATTTTCTAACCACAAAAGTAATCTAATTGGTTAAGACTCCTGGAATCTTTAGAACTCTTCTCCAACTTGTATTAAACTAATACTCGACACCTACCAAAAGTATATAATAATACATAATTTAGCATGTGATGGAAGAGTTTATCCTACAATATTCATAATTCAAAAGAGATATTTTAGCAAACAGTTGGCGGGCAAACCTGGTTAACAGGATCAGGATCAGCTCCTCAAGTCAACACTCCTCCTTGATCCTGTTAACTCCAAGTTTGCCTTTAAGATACTGAAACTTGCTCTTTGGTAGACTCTTTGTTAGGATGTCTGCAATCTGTTCTTTGGAGCAGCAGTAAACAATCTGAACTTCTCCTTCTTTTTCAGCTTCTCTAATGAAGTGATACTTGATTTTTATGTGCTTGGTGCGCCCATGATCAACAGGATTCTTCACCATGGCAATGGCTGATTGGTTATCACAATGAACCTTGGTAGGACCTGCACTTTCAATCTTCAAATCCT